>OY740816.1:20086923-20129423 GCA_963514005.1 Raja brachyura | reverse complement strand
TAAGCTAACAATAGACAATAGACAATAGGTACAGGAGTAGGCCATTCAGCCCTTCGAGCCAGCACCACCACTCAATGTGATCATGGCTGATCATTCCCAATCAGTATCCCGTTCTTGCCTTCTCCCCATATCCCCTGACTCCGCTATTTTTAAGAGCCCTATCTAGCTCTCTCTTGAAAGTATCCAGAGAACCTGCTTCCACCTCCCTCAGACTCACAACCCTCTGTGAGAAAAAGTGTTTCCTCGTCTCCGTTCTAAATGGCTTACCCCTTATTCGTACACTGTGGCCCCTGGTTCTGGACTCCTCCAACATCGGGAACATGTTTCCTGCCTCTAGCGTGTCCAAGCCCTTAACAATCTTATATGTTTCAATGACATATCCTCTCATCCTTCTAAACTCCAGAGTGTACAAGCCCAGCTGCTCTTAACCATCTCATCCAAGCCCCTGTCCCACTTAGGAAACCTGAACGGAAAACTCCGGAGACCGTATGCCCCACCCAAGGTTTCCGTGAGGTTCCCAGAGGTTCCCGTGAGGTTCCGAGAGGTTCCCGGGGGGGTCTCCATGAGTCACTAGAGGTTCTGGTCAATTGCCTGGAGAGCCCCAACCGAGCTGCATCTACTGAGCAAAGGATCTTTGCTGCCGACCGCGCACACACACACACAAACACATTGCGAAGGTGGGGACCAGGCCTTCGACTGGCTGTAAGTATAAATGTGACCCCACCACTGGGGTCGACAAAACGGCAACCTCTTTTTAGCTTTTTTTAAAAAAAATAATTGCAGGAACATAGCTGAAGCTGCGATTACGCGGAAACCACTTTCCACGATTAGGGAGAGTGACAGAAACCTCCAGGAACCTCCAGGAACCTCCGGGAACCTGATGAAAACCTCGGGTGGAGTGCAAGCTTTCCGTTCAGGTTTCCTAAGTGGGAAGATCCGCCGGAAGGTATAATGCCCGCTAACTTCATTAAACTTATTAAAGCTGCCTCCACTCCTTCTCCCCCCCTTCTCTCTCCCCATCTCCCACCTTCTCTCCCCTTCTGCCCCCTTCTCTCCCCTTCTCTCTCCCCTTCTCTCCCCCCTTCTCTCTCCCCCTCTCTGTCCTTTCTCCCTCCCTCCCGCGCTCTCTAAAGGACTTACCGTGCTCTGTGGCAGCCGTTTACCTTCCTCTTCAACACGCAGAAAGCGCTCCTCCGCTCTCCCCTGGCCCCCACCTTCGCGATGTGTGTGTGTGTGTGCGCGCGCGGTCGGCAGCAAAGATCTTATAGGATCTTTGGTCAGTAGATGCAGCTCACGCTTCGGTTGAAGTTTTCCAGGCAATTGACCAGAACCTCTGGAGACTCATGGAGAGTGACCGGAACCCCCGGGAACCCCCGGGAACCTCTGGGAACCTCTGGGAACCTCACGGAAACCTTGGGAGGCGCACACGGTCTCCAGAGGTTTCCGTTCAGGTTTCCTAAGTGGGACAGGGGCATAACAGTCTGAAGAAGGGTCTCGACCCGAAACGTCCCTTGTTGATTCTCTCCAGAGATGCTGCTGGTCCCGCTGAGTTACTCCAGCATTTTGTGTCTATCCTCGGTTTGAACCAGCATCTGCAGTTCCTTCCTACACTGCTCTGTCAGTGTCTACTCCCTCTGGGCTAGATGTGTCGATCTGCGTTATGCAGTCACGTCTCCGGGAAAAATAAACACCTTCCAAAAGCTGTCACCTCAAGTTAATCATCATGGCTCTTTCATACAGCAAATCGGTATTAATATTCCAAAGTAATATGCCTGTCAACGATGCATTGCTAATAAAAGCTTGGGATTTAATCCCGTCCTGCAGCGATCCCCAAAGCTCTCTTGAGATGATCAGTTACACATCCACTGATAGCTGTTGGGAATTGCTCTTTGACGAAAAGAAAAAAAGCCCCGGTGGACATGGTGGATTTGAGCACAAGATGGCTGAGAGATAGCAAGGAGACTATTAGACATAAATTGCTGGAGTAACTCAGCGGGTCAGGCAGCATCTCTGGAGAAGATAGACACAAAACGCTGGAGTAACTCAGCGGGTCAGGCAGAACCTCTGGAGAACATGGATAGGTGACCTTTCAGGTCAAGACCCTTCTTCAGACTGATTCTATAGGTGACGTTTCGGATCGGGACCATTTCAGGTTGGATTAGTTTAAATACACAGCGTGGGAAGAGGCCCTTCGGCCCAGCGTGTCCCCGTAGACTGGCGATCACCCATACACTAGCGCCACCTTACACACACTGTGGACAATTTACAGAAGCCAATTAACCTACAAACCTGCAGGTCTTTGGAGTGTGGGAGGAAACCAGAGCTCCCAGAGAAACCCACATGGTCACAGGGAGAACGTACAACGGGCAGTGGAGGCAGGTTCTCTGGATGCTTTCAAGAGAGAGCTAGATAGGGCTCTTAAAGATAGCGGAGTCAGGGGGTATGGGGAAAAGGCAGGAACGGGGTACTGATTGGGGATGATCAGCCATGATCACATTGAATGGTGGTGCTGGCTAGAAGGGCCGAATGGCCTACTCCTGCACCTATTGTCTATGTTTCTATGTGTCTGGAATTACATTGGACATTAGTACAACCCCAGGACCCGGGCCCAGCAAGATGCCTACAGGAAAATCCCCTTACAATATCCCTTCCTCAGGTCATCTGTTGCCAGCCCTAATTAGTTCAGGGCTTTACTCACCTCCAGTTCCCTCCTCCCCATCTCACCTCTATATCTCAGTCTGAAGAAGGGTCCCGACCCGAAACCTCACTTATTCCATTTTCTCCAGATTGTCAAACTCTGCACAGACAGCACCCGTAGGCAGGATGGAACCCGAATCTCTGGCCCTGGGAGGCGGCAACTCTACCGCTGCGCCAACGTGCCCCCCCCCTCCATTGGACAGCCAATGATTCAGATATTACAGCCGTCTCATCTAGGAGCTGAATGTTCTTTGAAAATGCAAACGCCTTGCTGGTTACGCATTAATGCAGAATGCAAAGTTGAACACAAGGTCTAGTGCAGCATGCACGGCGAAGATGGTATTGTTTTGACAGCTTGTGTCAGATGTGAGGAGCAAACTACATTCATTTTACAAACACAAATTACCATGTAATCGCGGTGTCTTACAGTGCATCACATCAAGGTTGTTATTACTCTGTAATAGGATTGATCACCTTGCCCACGCACTTAGCACCTTAGTCTTGTACATTATGTCCCTCCCTAGGCAAGTAGTTTAGCTAGGGTACACAAAATGCTGGAGAAACTCAGCGGGTGCAGCAGCATCTATGGAGCGAAGGAGATAGGTGAAGTTTTGGGCCAAAACCCTTCTTCAGGCTGATGGGGGTGGGGGGGGGGGGGAAGAAGGGGGAAGAAAGGAAAAAGGGCGAGGAGGAGCCTGGAGGGCTGAGGGAGAGGTCGGAAGGGAGGGAGACAGCAAGGGTTAACAGAATTGAGAGAATTCTGTTAACCCTTAGTTAACAGTAATTTAGCGATGAGAGATTCAGCGTGGAAACAGGCCCTTCGGCCCACAGAGTCCACACCGACCAGTGATCCCCCCGCACACTAACGCTATCCTAACACACTCGGGCCAATTTACACAATTTACACTTGTACCAAGTCGATTAACTTACAAACCTGTACGTCTTTGGAGTGTGGGAGGACACCGAAGATCTCGGAGGAAATCCACGCGGTCACGGGGAGAACGTACAAACTCCGTACAGACAGCACCCGTAGTCAGGTTCTTGTGCTGTCCCACTTTCACAAACTAATTCACGACCTTTTTAACTCGTGGACATTTTTCATCAGGCTAGAAAAAGCACCCGAGCTACTTGATGCCATGAGTACCTACGACTAGCATCACAGCCTGCTACAACCTACCTACGACCTCGTGACAACCATGCTGCGAGTATGAGTCAAGGGACTTGGGGAGAGAGTAAGAGCTGTCTACACCCAAGGTGGTCTCAGAATCTACAGGGAATTGAGCGTAAAACTTGCTCAGTGCAAATGCAAGGGACTTATAAAAATAATGGTGAGCTTTTCCTTCTTTGTGAAACAAGTTTGTCCACAGGTTGGAGAGTTGGATGGCGGGACTGTCATATGCTGAGAGAATGGAGCGGCTGGGCTTGTACACTCTGGAGTTTAGAAGGATGAGAAACGTTCTCATCGAAACATATAAGATTTGTTAAGGGTTTGGACACGCTAGAGGCAGGAAACATGTTCCCGTTGTTGGGGGAGTCCAGAACCAGCGCCCACAGTTTAAGAATAAGGAGTAAGCCATTTAGAACGGTGATGAGGAAACACTTTTTCTCACAGAGAGTTGTGAGTCTGTGGAATTCTCTGCCTCAGAGGGCGGTGGAGGCCGGTTCCCTGGATGCTTTCAAGAGGGAGCTAGATAGGGCTCTTAAAGATAGTGAAGTCAGGGGATATGGGGAGAAGGCAGGAACGGGATACTGATTGTGGATGATCAGCCATGATCACATTGAATGGCGGTGCTGGCTCGGAGGGCCGAATGGCCTGCTCCTGTGTCTATTGTCTATAATAATGGGGAGTGGATCGTTTCACAATAAGAACATTGGATTCTCCAATTTTCAAGTAAACTCCAACTAACCAACTTCCTTCGCTCCATAGATGTTGCCTCACCCGCTGCGTTTCTCCAGCATTTTTGTCTACCTACGATTTTTCCAGAAAGAAAAGAAAGAATTTCAAGAAAAACACAAAAAAGAAATAAAGGAAAAACCCCAGAACTAATGAAGGAGTGAAAAAAGCGGAGATATATCCCACTGCCCTTCCCTACGCCCGCTCACCCGACCCTAGCGTCAGTTTTGAGTTTGTGTTCAACCATTATGTTGTTGAAGAAATTCAGTAAAGGGAGACCATATTTTTGAAAATTGATCCGGTTTGTTAGTCAAGACAAGCCTTAGTTTTTCTAGATGTAGTGTCTCGTTCATTTCTGTGATCCACATCTTCACTGTAGGGACTGGTATCTTTTTCCAGAATTTAAGTATAAGTTTTTTCGCAGTTATTAAACCGTAGTCAAGGAAGCGTCTTTGAAGTATCATTAGATTAGGGCAGCCCTCTGACATCCCTAATATTATTTGTTTTGGATCTGGCTCCAATTGAATTTTAAGTGTTTTAGAAATAATATTGAATATTTCCGTCCAGAAGTTTTGTATTTTTATACAGGATACAAAAGTGTGAGTTAGGGTGGCTTCTTGCAAGTGACATTTATCACAAAGAGGAGAGACAGTTGGGAAGATCTTGTTCAATTTGTTTTTTGAGTAGTATAACCTATTTAAGGTTGAGTAGTATAACCTATTTAAGGATAAGGGGAAAGTCTTTTAGGACCAAGATGAGAAAATCATTTTTCATACAGAGAGTGGTGAATCTGTGGAATTCTCTGCCACAGAAGGTAGTTGAGGCCAGTTCATTGGCTATATTTAAGAGGGAGTTAGATGTGGCCCTTGTGGCTAAAGGGATCAGTGGGTATGGAGAGAAGGCAGGTACAGGATACTGAGTTGGATGATCATATTGAATGGCAGTTCAGGCTCAAAGGGCCGAATGGCCTCCTCCTGCACCTATTTTCTATGTTTCTATGTTTCTAACCTATGCAATACTTTAAATCGTATCAGGCAGTTCCTGGCATTTAAAGAACAGTAGTGTATGTATTGTAGGCTTTCCTCCCATGTATCTTTCGAAATGGGTAAATCCAGCTCGTCCTCCCATGCTCGCCTATAAATCTCAGAAGGTGGCATGTCAATATTTAGAAGGGTGTTATAAATGTAAGATATCAACTTACTTGTGTCGGTCTGTCTATTCAAACAGTCGTCTCATATATCTGGACCCATAAGAGGACAGTCCTGTGTATATGTTTTCACGTAATCTCGGATTTGGAGATATCTAAAAAAATGATTGGCATTCGTGATATTTCTCCTGTAGTTCTTGAAAAGAGGAGAGAGCCCTTCTTATGGAGGTCGCCCATAGTATTGATTCCCAGGTTCTTCCATTGAACAAACACCAGGTCTAAAATAGACGGTTTAAACGAGGAATTATTTGCAATACGACGAAGGAGAGACATATTTCTCAATTTAAGACGAATTTCAGCTGTTTCCAGATACGGATAGTACTATGTATTATTGGATTTTGCTCATACGTTGGATTCAGATGTATTAGAGATAGGAGGATCGAGCCTATACAAAAAGGACAATCTTCCCTCTCCATTTTTAACCAATTTTCAACCAATCTTCTCTCTCCAATTGACATGTTGACATGTATTGTCCAACCAGAAAGTAATATTTTTAATATTAGTCGCCCAGTAGTAAAAAAGAGAATTAGGTAGAGCTAATCCTCCATTTGCTTTGCATTTGCACAAATGTCTGTTGTGTATTCTATGGGTTTTGTAGTCCCAAATAAAGTTAGTGACAATAGAGTCAATTTTGTTTCTAAAGCTTTTAGGGAGATATATCGGTATTGATTGGAATTAGTATAAAAGTTGTTGTAGGAAGATCATCTTTATGGCATTTAATCTACAAAGAGGGGAGATAGGAAGTGTTTTCCAAAATTGGATGTAGGCATATAGTTCAGTGATTAATGGTGGGATGTTTATTTTAAACAAAGAGGAATACTTTCTAGTCAGGTAAATTCCAAGATATCTAAATTTTTCAGTAACGATTCTTAAGGGAATTTTTTGGAGTATAAAAGTACATAATTTGTGTATAACAAAATTTTTATTGGAAGTGTATTTGGTATTATATCCATAAATGCCTGAATGGGACCTAATACTCTTGGCAAAGGGTGACCAACCCTTCTAATGGGCCAATTACAAAAATCTGGTGATTGATCGATCAGATTATTCAGATTAATCAGATTAGTGACTGATTAATCAGATTGGAGTCTGAAGAAGGGTCTCGACCTGAAACGTCGCCTATTCCTTCGCTCCATAGATGCTGCCTCACCCGCTGAGTTTCACCAGATTTTTGACTACCTTCGATTTTTCCAGCATCTGCAGTTCTTTCTTAAACTATCAGATTATCTGGTTACTCTCATGTTTGTGAGTTCTTGCAGTGCACATATTGACTTGTACATTCACAAGTTCATTGAAGCATTTGGGAATTAAAATTGAACTGCTACAGGACTCAGTGGGCTGGACTGTCTACATATCAGGTCGAGACTCTGCATTAATCCTGATGCAAGATTTCAACCGGTCATGTGACAATTCCTCATGCCACCCCCACATTGACGCTTGACCCACTGAGTTACTCCAGTTTTAGAATTTAGACGTTATACTTTAGCGATATAGAGCGGAAACAGGCCCTTCAGCCCACCGAGTCTGCACCGACCAGCGATCCCTGCGCACTAACACTATCCTACACACACTAGGGAAAATTTACAATTTACAGAAACCAATTAACTTACAAACCGGTATGTCTTTGAAATGTGGGAGGAAACCAGAACGCCTGGAGAAAACCCACGCAGTTCAAGGGGAGAACGTACAAACTCTGTACAGACAGCACCCATAGCCAGGATCGACCCAGACATCTGGAGCTGTAAGGCAGCAACTCTACCGCTGCGCCACCCATGCCGCGGTTTGACCTGCTGAGTTACTCCAGCTATTTGCTTCTAGCTCCAGAATGCAACATCTGCAGCTGTGAAATTCAGGCAGTTTGCAGCACCTTGAGTAAGAAGGAACCGCAGGTGCTGGTTTACACCGAGGATAGACACAAAAAGCTGGAGTAACTCAGCGGGGCAGGCAGCATCTAACCGGATGTGGCGGGAAGTGGCGGCGCGGCTTGGCAGCTGCGGCTCACCTGCAGTCCGTCTGTTTTTTATTTTATTTTTGTCTTCTTGTGTCCGTTTTAGGGATTTTTTTGTTTATTAGGCTGTGTATGTGTGTTGGGGGGGAGGGGGGGGGGGGGGGGCGGAGGGGGGGAGAAACAGGGTTTTAGTCTCTCCCTTCGGAGGGGATGCGATTTTTCTTGTCGTGTCCCCCGTCATCGTCTCCGTCTGTGCTGAGGCCCTAATGGCGGAGCTGGCGGCCTTCCAGCTTCCAGCAGCGGTGGCACGGCTTCGAAGCTTCAGCGGCGACCTGGCTTTCGGGGCTGCGTTGCTCCAGCGGCGGCCTGGCTTTGGAGCTGCGGTGCTCCAGCATTCCATCTGCGGGCCCTGTGGCGGCGTTCCGGCGACAGTGGTGGCGGCGGCCCGGTTTCGGTGGCTGGGCCGCGGGCCTGGTGGACGGCAGCATCGGAGGCCTGGATCTCCTCAGCGCAGAGGGAGAACAAGGAGGGAAGAAGACAGAGACTCTAAGACTTTTGCCTTCCACCACAGTGAGGAGGTGTTTGGTGAACTCACTGTGGTGGATGTCAAATCTGTGTTTATTGGGTGGTTTTGTTACTTTTAATATATGTATGACTGCAGGCACGAAATTTTGTTCAGACAAAAAGGTCTGAATGACAATAAAGGTAATCTGAATCTGAATCTGAAAAAGAATAGGTGATGTTTTTGATCTGAAGAAGGGTTCTGACCTGAAACATCACCTTTTGATTTTCTCCAAAGATGCTGCCTGACCCGCTGTGTTACACCAGCAGTTTGTGCCTATGTGCAGTATCTTGATCCTGAAGGTGCTTCAGATATGCAAGATTTTCTTTGACCCCTTTTGAATGGTAATGCATTGATTCCATCCTGCCCAGTACAGGTAGAATCCAATTCTTGCTCCTTCCAACCAAAATAATCCAATAAAAACACTCCTGAATGCCAAAGTAAAACATTTAAATGATGCAGAGTTTATATTTCGTTTACAGAAAGCTTCAGGCACCTTCTCCGTTGTGCAGTCTAATTACAAAGCCTTTCATCTACAGTCTGAAGAAGGGTCTCGACCTGAAACGTCACCCGTTCCTTCTCTCCAGAGATGCTGCCTGGCCCGCTGAGTTACTCCAGCATATTGTGCCTATCTTTGGTGTAAACCAGCATCTGCAGTTCCTTCCTTCCACAGGAGGCATTGGCTGCAGTATAAAATCTCCAACAGGACAAGGCCAAGGATGTTGCCTGGACTTGAGGACCTGGGCTATAGGGAGAGGTAATGCAGGCCTTTACAGCTTGGAGCTCCAGAAGAAGAGGGGGTGATCTTATAGATGTGTACAAGATCGTGAGAGGAATAGATCAGGTGAATGTGCAGTCTTTTGCTTAGGGTAGGGGAATTGAGACCCATAGGTTTAAGGTGAGGGGGGGAAATATTTCATAGGAACCTGAGGGGTAACTTGTTCCATACACCCACAAGGGTGGTGGGTGCATGGAACGAGCTACTGGAGGAGGTAGTTGAGGCAGGGACATTTAAGAAACATTTGGACAGGTACACAGATAGGGAAGGTTTAGAGGGATATGGGCCAAATGCAAGCAGATGGGACTAGTGCCGATGGGACATGTCGGCCAGTGTGGGCATGTTGGGCTGAAGGGCCTGTTCCCACGCTGTATCACTCTACGACAAGATCTTTCCCAAGCAAATACACTCAATTTTGCTGAACACGAATAAAAAAACAACAAACGCCTCTCAACTGAATCGAAACTCAAACAAAACTGAAAGGTTTAAACCCAAATTATATATTGAATATTTGCAACAAAAAAAAAATCGGCTGCATACATCAACCAACTCAAGCTTTGCAGGTTCAATATCAGCCAAATGTCTTTCCGTCATTTTCTATGGATAATGGATTAATGTAGTATGGATTTTATCCCCCTCAATTTGCGAAGAATAGAGTGTGGGATCGTTGTAGAGTTGCAGGGCATCTTTTGTTAGGTGCGTGAGGAGTGGACTACATCGATAGACAACTTGTGGAGATTATTCCTCCATCTCGGATAGTTTGGGTGATTGTTAAATGATCCACTTAGTGTTGCGATGCATTGTTAGTACGTTGCCTTATTCCTTGGGGTTTATTGATGTTCATAATAAAGATCGACCGTGCACAGCGTTCTCTGGTTTACGATGCCGTTGCAAGCCGAGGCTTTGAGTGTGGGTGAAACAGGAAATGGATAGAAATTCAACACGCCCTATAAAAGTTGCGCTGTGGAGTTAATGGGTGATAAAGTTGTCATGTGTATTGAAGGGTTGCATCAGCAATACAGAGTCCTCTTGAGATATGGATACTTGGTTTAGTTTGGTTTAGTTTAGAGATACAGCACGGAACCAGACCCTCCCGCGCCGACCAGCGATCCCCGGCGCATTAACACCATTCTCCACGCTACGGACAAATTACAGTCTTACCGAAGCCAATTAACCTACGAACCTACACAAGGTTCGGTGAGGCCAAGCGGAGGCTGGGCGATCGTTTCGCCGAACACCTCCCCTCGGTCCGCAATAACCAACCCGACCTCCCGGTGGCTCAGCACTTCAACTCCCCCTCCCATTCCGTATCCGACCTCTCGGTCCTGGGCCTCCTCCACGGCCAGAGTGAGCAACACCGCAAGTTGGAGGAACAGCACCTCATATTCCGCTTGGGGAGTCTGCATCCTCTGGGCTTAAACATTGAATTTTCTCAATTCTGTTAACCCTGGCTGCCTCCTCCCCTTCCCACCTCTCCCTCAGCCCTCGGGCCCTGGCATTCCCTCTCTCTCTATCTCTCCCCCACCCAAGTCGCACTAGCTTCTCATTTGCACACTACAAACAGCTTCGATAAAGGAAACATCTTTGCATATCTTTCATTCATAGTTCTTTATCTCTCCACATCACTGTCTATATCTCTCGTTTCCCTGATCCCTGACCAGTCTGAAGAAGGGTCTCGACCCGAAACGTCGCCTATCTCCTTCGCTCCTTAGATGCTGCTGCACCCGCCGAGTTTCTCCAGCTTTTTGTGTAACCCTCGATTCTCCAGCATCTGCAGTTCCTTCTTTAACACAAGCTACGAACCTATACGTCTTTAAGCCCTGTCCCACTGTGCGAGCTAACTCAAGAGCTCGCCCGAGTTTAAAAAAAAACCAAACTCGTGGTAAGCACGTCGAATGTACGTAGCGGGTACGTCGGAGCTCGGGGACGACTCGTAACGCTAACGGCAGGTACTCGGGAAACGCGGTAAGCTCGGGATGACTCGTGAAGATTTTTCAACATGTTGAAAAATGTCCACAAGAGCCCCGAGTACCGACGAGCGGCCATTACCGTTCGAATCAGGGCAAACTCGGGAGAATGAACTCTTGAATGAACTCGTACAGTGGGACAGGGGTTTTAGGAGTGTGGGAGGAAATCCAGGGGAAAGACCAGGCGGGTCACGGAGATCATGGCGGATCGTCCCCTATCAATAACCCGTGCCTGCCTTCTCCCCATATCCCTTGACTCCACTAGCCCCTAGAGCTCTATTCAACTCTCTCTTAAATCCATCCAATGACTTGGCCTCCACGGCCCTCTGTGGCAGGGAATTCCACAAATTCACAACTCGTACAAACTCCATCCAGACAGCCCCCATAGTCAGGATTGAACCCGGGTCTCTGGCTCCGTGAGGCAGTGACTCTACCGCTGCGCCACCGTGCCGTACTGTTACTATCAAAAGGTGCACTGGTTGGGGGGAATTATATTCTCCTGCAGTACTTGTGCTGTACTGTTGGGGCAGCGTGGTGCCGCAGCGATACGCAGCGATACGCCTTGCTGTAATCTTGCGTACAGCCCACCGCACTGGAGCAACTCCGCAGGTGGGGAGGCATCTCTGGAGAACATGGATGGGGGACTGAGGAAGGGTCTTGACTCGAAACGTCACCTGCCCATGTTCGCCAGAGATGCTGCCTGACCCGCTGAGTTACTCCAGCACTCTGTGCCTTTTCTTGGTCCTACATTGACCTCTTTCAGCACCTGAGAACGCAGGAATCTAAGTCATTCCCCAATTGCAATGGACCATCTAAGAGAAGGTGTGCGTGTTTGTGTGTGTCTGTGTTTGTGAGTGTGGCTGTATCTGTGTGTGTATGTATATATATGTGAGTCTGTGCGTGTATGTCCGATTGTGCATGTATATGTGAGTGAGTGTGTGTGTGTGTGTGGTTGTGTGTATGTGTGTGTGTATGTATACAGTATGTGTGTGTGTATGTACGACTGTATGTGTATGTGTGACTGTGTGTGTGATTGCCATGTATATATAGTGAGTGAAGGTGTGTAGACATATACATACCCATATGTGCTTGTATGAACACCATTGCAGTCTGAGATGCACTCGTTGTGCACCTGGTGAGGTCAGATTCAATAAGTTGCTTTCCAAAGTCAGTTAGATAAATGCATGGAGAGGCAACATTTACGGGGCTGCAGAGAGCGAGGATATTGTGCTGTTACAGCAACAGTGAAGCCATGATTCTGCAGTTCCACAGAGGCCCAATCTCTGCTCAGTGACCCACAGCGGTAGTCTGGAGTATGATAGAGTGTGGATGCTAAATGTCTTCCATCTGCCCGTACACCATGTTACACCACGGTGTCACACAGCCCCTGTACACAGCGCCATCAATCAGTTGCTCATCTCACTGAGAAGATGTAAGCGCAAGAATTTCATTATTCTATCTAGGTTATATGGCCATAAAACACTCTTGCCTTGATGTGTGTGTGTGTGTGTGTGTGTGTGTGTGTGTGTGTGTGTGTGTGTGTGTGTGTGTGTGTGTGTGTGTGTGTGTGTGTGTGTGTGTGTGTGTGTGTGTGTGTGTGTGTGTGTGTGTGTGTGTGTGTGTGTGTGTGTGTGTGTGTGCGTACACATTTACACACATATATAGACACAAAATGCTGGAGTAACTCAGCGGGACAGGCAACGTCGCTGGAGAGAAGAAATGGGTGACGTTTCGGGTCGAGGCCCTTCTTCAGACCAGAATCGTCACCTATTTCTTCTCTCCATAGATGTTGCTGGTCCCACTGAGTTACTCCAGCATTTTGCGTCTATCTTTGGTTTAAACCAGCATCTGCAGTTCCTTCCTATACAGTGTGTGTGTGAGTATATATATACACACACACACACACACACACACACACACATATATATGCTGAATTTATTTTTGCGTATAGAATGGTATGCTTTTATGATCTATTGTGCTGCTGCACGTAAGAATGTGAGACCAAGCGGAGGTTTGGCGATCTTTTCGCCGAACACCTCCGCTCGGTCCGCAATAACCAACCCGACCTCCCGGTGGCTCAGCACTTCAACTCCCCCTCCCACTCCGTATCCGACCTCTCGGTCCTGGGCCTCCTCCACGGCCAGAGTGAGCAACACCGCAAGTTGGAGGAACAGCACCTCATATTCCGCTTGGGGAGTCTGCATCCTCTGGGCTTAAACATTGAATTTTCTCAATTCTGTTAACCCAGACTGCCTCCTCCCCTGCCCACCTCTCCCTCAGCCCTCTGGCCCTGACATTCCTTCTCCATCTCCCCCCCCCCCCCCCAGTCGCACTAGCTTCTCATTTTCACACCACAAACAGCTTACAATGGCCTGCTTCCTTTATCACCAATACGTTTTTGCATATCTTTCGCTCATTGTTCCTTATCTCTCCACATCACTGTTTATATCTCTCGTTTCCCTGATCCCTGACCAGTCTGAAGAAGGGTCTCGACCCGAAACGTCGCCTATCTCCTTCGCTCCTTAGATGCTGCTGCACCCGCTGAGTTTCTCCAGCTTTTTGTGTAACTCTAAGAATGTCATTGTTCTGTTTCAGACATTAGGCCATAAAACAAAATACAGTTGACTTAGTTGAAGGGGTGACAGAGGGTGGGATGGACTTGACTCAGACACGGAAGCAAAAGTACACATCAGCAGGTTCAGGATGACGGTTCGAGAAGGTGAGAAGGTGAGAAGCACTATTTTTAGCAACGAGTCTCGCTCAGAACAAGAGCTGTCAGCGTGCAGAGTCCAGGAGGATCACAACGGGAAGTGCTGGAAGCTCTCGGAGGGTCCTGTACCATCTGGGGAGAAAGAGGGAGATGGAGAGGGAGGGAGAGGGAAAGAGAGAAAGAGAGGGAGAGAGAGATAGAGAGAGAGAGAACAAGAGAGAGAGAGAGAGAGAGAGGGAGAGAGAGAGAGAGAGAGAGAGAGAGAGGTCGTGTTTTCTTCTCAGCTCTGCAGTTGAGAAGGATTGGAGCAGCCTTTCCAGGATTTTGCCGTTGGAGAGGGCACAGACCCAGGGGGGCTTCATAGTTCAACTTATTGTTGGGCTGTTGAAGCTTTTCTCTGGTCTGGGGAGCCTCCATCTGTGTGAAGATTCCTGAGTTTCTCCACATTGTCGAGGGTGCGGTTGGCGTTGGCGGATTGCCAAGAGTGCCTGTGATCTCCGTGGGCTGAAGTTGTGCGGTGTCTTTGTCGTTTTTGGCTCCGCTTCTCTGCCCTAAAGTCATTTTGTCAGTGCGGCTGCCTGGCTTAATGTGAAGAAGGTACTTTTGCGTCCAGCGCGACTGGGATCGAGTTTCCCGTAAGCTGCTCTTGGCTGTGGACGAACCTGGGGACTTTCCTGCTTCAGCTGGAGGTTTCTGTTTTCTGCTGCCTGTCTTTGACTGTGACTGTCTCTGGGACTTAACTTGGAGCTGTGCTGCTGCGGGGCTTGGAGCTGGTTTGTGCCTCTGTGAGGATGGCGATGGAAGGGGCGCGGCCGAAGGTCCGGACCTACGCAGCGACGGCATCAGTGGCGGGTGCGAGGCCATCTGAGCTTGAGCCTCATGTTGACTTGGATGGGGACAGTTTTGGTATTTCTGTTCAAACTGGGCCTTTGTTGTCGAGGGGGGTAATTACGAAGGCCATGAATGAACTTCTTGGGAGGGGGGCTATTGTCTCTTCTGAGCTCGAAAGGGGAAAGGTGGAGATGATACTTAAGACCCGGGAGTGTGTGGCCCGAGCGTTGGAGGAGGGGATCTCAGTGGGGGGGGTCCACGTACAGGTGGATCCGTGGGTATCCAGGGTGAGACCGGTTCTCCTGCGGAGCTGCCCCACTTATTTTTCGGATGCAGTGCTTATTCCACACCTGTCCAAGTTCGGGGAGGTGCGGTCTAAATGTTTTCGTCTCTTGCATCCCGGGGGGGACCCGGAGGAAAAAGGGGTCTTCAGTTTCAAGAGGAGGGTGTTCATGAAGGTGGGTGAGGGGGATGGTGCCGAGGGGAGTTTTGAGGTGGTGCATAAGGGTGTACCCAGAACCGTGCGTTGGAGTTGGGGCAAGGCACGGTGTCATGCGTGCGGCGAATTTGGACATCTCCGTAGGGAGTGTCTTTTTCGCGGGGGCACTGCTAGAGGTTCTAGTGCAGTGGCCCAGGAAAGCGCTGCTGGCCCATCTGGGGTGGCTGGTCAAACCTCAGCGGCGCGGGGTGGTACTGCTGACCCGGCTGAGGTTGCCAGTTCTGCCTTGGTGACCCGGGGCGGCAGTGCTAAGCCTTCTGGGTCCAGAGGTTCCGCTTTGGGGACCCTGGGCAGTGAGAGCCCAAGCCCCCCACGTCCCCTACGTCTTGCGCCTGTGGCGGTGGATGGAGGTGGGGCGCAGGAGGAGGGGAGTGTTGAGGGGGGGTTTTGGGAGAAGCAGGGGAAGCATAATAAGAAGAAGGAGAGGGATAGGGCTGCCCGAGCGAAGAAAGTGCAATCGGGTGAGTTTGGCTCCAGTGTGGTGCAGACTGCACCTGCTGGGGCCCAGGGGGGAGTTGTGGTGGCTCGGAAGGGGGGAAAGAAGTCTAAACGTGTGGGTGGCAAAGTGGTTGGGGGTAATGTGGAGGCGGATGACCCTTCCCTTATGGAGGTTACCGCACCTCCGCATGCGAGTGGGACTAAAAGGAGGCATTTGCCTGGTGAAGAGGAGGAAGGGCGTGGGTCCAGAGCGAAGGGGATGTCTTTCTCCGGGCTTTCCACCACTGAGGTGGCTGAAAGTGGTCTTGACCCGGTGTCTTCTGGGTCGGTGGTTGGGCCTTCTCTTCATGGATCTACAGCGGGTGTCACCGGACTGGGTGCTGAAGTTGATTCCGGTGGAGTTGTGTCCACTGGGCGGGAGTCTGTCCCTTCATCTCAGGGGCCCTCTGAGGGAGTTATCTCGGCGGCTGCTGTAGTTAGCTCCCTTGGGTGTGTACCCTCTGGGTCGGATGAGGTCCCCTCGTTTCAGAGGCCTACTGAGGGTGCTAGCACGGTAGGTGACGTGGTTGGCTCCTCTGGTAGTGTGCCCTCTGTGACGGGGGATGTGCAGAGTCAGGCTGAGGGGGGAGTTTCGGGGGTGTTGTCGTTCAAGTCTGTGCTCCATATCAGTGCCAGTGGAGGTGCTGGGGGGCGGGATGCCTCACCGGATGAGTTGTCTGGGGTGAGGTTAATGGCAGGTGGTGATTCTCTGGGTGATGCCTGTGGAGAGGGCACTCTGGATGATGTGGAGGTCAGGGCTGTTATGGGACGTGATCCTCTTTCAGACTCCGAGGGTGCCAGTGTTCCACAGGCCCTGGGGATGCCTCTTGTTGTTGCTTCCCCAGGCCCAGAGGAGGAGGGTGATGGTAGCGTGCAGGAGCCCAGCCATTCAGAGGGCTGCGAGTCTCAGGTAGGGGTGTTGGGACCCACCCCCAGCATTGATCCGGGTGGTCGTGTCATGGCTGTGGAGGAGGATAGCGATGCGGCCAGTGGGGGGGGCTCAGAGAGTGTTGTGTCAGACAGTTCTGGTCTTTCTGAGGTTGTTGATTCAGGTGCGAGCGGGTTGGCTGAGAGCCCAGACTCCAAGGCCGTGTCTGAGGCGAAGCTTATTGTTGAGGTGCGAGAGTTCTTAAAAATAAGTCGTGCTCCCAAAACATTATGGTGGGCCATTACAAGGAGATGGGAGGATTGGCCAGATGTGCGGGAGAGTCTCGAGGCTATCCTTAGTAACAAGGATAGTGGTCTTTCTGACTCGGATTTGGGGCAGTTTTGGGGTTTGTTGAAGGTCCTCAGAAAAGGACCTCCTGTGACTACAGGGAGTGTGAGGGTCACAATCTAATGTGTCTACACATTCACAGTAGCTACATTAAATTTAAATGGGAGTAGAGCGAGTTTTCGAAGATTTCAGCTCTTATCAGCCCTAAGGGAGGGGAGATTTGCAGTTTGTTATCTGCAAGAGACACATACCGTTGCTAGTGATGAACCTACCTGGCAACTGGAGTGGGAAGGGAGGGTTTATATGAGCCATCTCAGCTCAAATTCGAGTGGGGTGGCTTTTCTGTTGGCCCCAAATTTTCTGCCAAGCATTTTAAAAGTGCAGGAAGTGGTGCCAGGACGTTTGCTCCATCTGGCCGTGAGCCTGGATGGCATGCCGTTGCATTTCATTAACGTGTATGCCCCTAGCTCCGGCACGATGCAGGCCGGCCTGCTTCGGGAGGTGAATGCTCTGTTGGGCACTATTGATAGGGGAGAGTGTGTCTTCCTTGGTGGGGACTTTAATTGCACACTTGAGGTGCGGGACCGTTCTGGTACTCAGTGTGCGCCTGCTGTAGCGAAGAAGCTGAGAGGCTTGATTGACTCCTTTGAGTTGGTTGATGTTTGGAGGGACCTTCACCCTGATTCCACTGCTTTTTCGCGGAGGTCTGAGGGCGGTGGTTCCCGCATTGATCGGTTTTATATTTCCCGAGCGTTTGTTTCCCGTGTCTCAGCGGCCTCAATGCGGCTGGTGCCGTGCTCGGACCATTGTCTGGTGCGTGTGGATTTCAATCCAGCGTGCGCTCGGGCTGGGTCCGCGTACTGGCACTTTAACAACAGGCTGCTGGAGGACCGGTGTTTCCGGGAGTCATTCACTCGGTTTTGGGTGAAGTGGAGAGAGAGGCAGAGGTGCTTCTCTTCCCTTAGGCAGTGGTGGGATGTGGGTAAAGCTCACATCCGTCTCTTTTGTAAGGAATATACATGGGGGTCGACTGGGAGGCGGGACTCAGCGGTCGAGAAGCTGGAGAGGGAGATACAGGACGCTGAGTCTCGCCTGGGTCAGTTTGGTGAAGACTCCAGCGAATGGGGAGAGTTTCAGAGGAAGAAGGAGGTTTTGAGGAGTCTGCTGCTTGAGCGATCTCGAGGCGCTTATGTGAGGTCTCGGGTCCAGATGCTGCACGAGCTGGACCGAGCGTCGCCTTTCTTTTTCTCTTTGGAGAAGGGGCGGGGAGCTCGAAAACAGCTCGTGGAGTTGCTTGCAGATGACGGCTCCTCTGTCACTGATCCAGAGAGGATTAATGCCTTGGTTAGGTCCTTTTATGGGACCCTGTTCTCTGCGGAAGGATTCAGTGTGGAGGCTCAGCAAGATCTGTGGGAGGGTCTGCCGACCGTAGATAGGGGGGAGGCTGATCTTCTTGATGGCCCCTTATCTTTGGAGGAGTTGACTCGCGCCTTGCATCAGCTCAGGAGGGGTAAGTCCCCCGGGCTGGATGGGTTGACGGTGGAGTTTGTTAGAGCATTCTGGGACGTCCT
This sequence comes from Raja brachyura, assembly GCA_963514005.1. Next base: position 20,111,066 of record OY740816.1, on the reverse strand, counting down.
AGGGGGTGACTATATGTTGGTTTTGGGGGAGAGCCTGGCGACTGGAGTGATGCCTCTCTCGTGGCGTAGGACGGTTGTTGTCTTGCTGCCTAAGAAGGGCGAACTCCGTTTGTTGAAGAACTGGCGTCCAGTCTCTCTCCTTTGCACAGAATATAAAATTTTTGCACGGGCAATGGCAAATCGCCTGGGCTCCGTGCTGCATCAAGTGATTCATCCTGATCAATCTTATACAGTCCCTGGCCGGTCCATCCAGGATAACATCCACCTGGTTAGGGACCTGATTCATTTAGTCCAGGGTACTGGTGAGTCAGCTGCTTTTCTGTCTCTTGATCAGGAGAAGGCTTTTGATAGGGTAGAGCATGAATACCTATTTGGGACGTTGCAAGCGTTTGGGTTTGGACCACACTTCGTGGCCCGGGTCCGGCTTTTGTACGCTGCTGCGGAGTGTCTTGTAAAGGTTAATGGCGCGGTGCTATCTCCTTTTCATTTTGGGAGGGGGGTCCGCCAGGGGTGCCCTATGTCGGGCCAGTTGTATTCGGTCTGTGTGGAGCCGTTCCTGTGTCTTCTTCGGAGGAGGTTGACAGGCCTGGCCCTACCTGGCCCGCGGGTTGAGGTGATTCTATCGGCGTATGCCGATGACGTACTTCTTATGTTCACTGATCCTGGTGACCTGCGGAGGATGCGTGACTGCCAGGAGATATTCTCGGCTGCATCTTCTGCTAGGATTAACTGGAGTAAGTGCTCTGGACTTTTGGTGGGTCAGTGGCGGGTAGACTCCCTGCCGGAGGAGATGGCATTGTATGCGTGGAGTACCACGCACCTCCTCTATCTGGGGGTGTACCTGAGTCCCACTGAGGATGTTTGGCCGGCAAACTGGCAAGAGTTGGAGACGAAGGTGGTTGCTCGGCTGGGGCGCTGGTCAGGCCTGCTTGGAGTTCTCTCCTTTCGGGGGAGGGTGCTGGTCATAAACCAGCTGGTGGCCTCTATGTTATGGTACCGGCTGGCTACTCTTGTCCCGCCCTCTATATTTGTAACTGCTATACAGAAGAAGCTGGTGGATTTCTTTTGGGGAAATAGGAAGCATTGGATTTCCGCGGCGGTCCTGAGTCTTCCGTTAGAGGAGGGGGGCCAGTCCTTGGTGTGCGTGCGCACCCAGGTGGCGGCTCTCCGTCTCAGGACTCTGCGGAGATACATGTATGTAGAGAACCCTCCCAGATGGCACGCTCTGGCCACGTATTTTTTTCGTCAGGGTCGTTGCCTAAGGGGGGTCTCGCGGCTCCCGGTGGCGGGTGTCAGTCGACCCGCTCTAAGGGGCTTGCCTGTTTTCTATAGGGATGTGTTAAGAGTGAGGAATTTGGTGGTGTTCAGCCAGAGTGTTGTTCCACGAGGAGAGGGGGATGTTGTGGCTGCGGGTGTGGCTGGTCCTCATCCTGTCATGGTGGTTGTCGAGGAGAGGCGCGGGCCTAGAGTGGTTCAGATAGAGCTTACCCCTGCTCCGTCAGATCTGCTCATCGGGCCTAGGCTTCGGGATATTTCTCGGCCTCCGGCTCCGCATAATCTGAGCTGCCTTTCTGAGATGACCAGCATGCCATTTTGTGATGCAAGGAGACGCGCACTGTACAGGATGCTCCTGCACATTCTGAACCACCGTGCCTTCGTCTCCCGTCCTGACTCACCATGGAGGACGGTGTTACCATCCGAAGGCGGCGGGGGGCCCCAGTGGGGGTCCTTCTATAAGGGAGTTGTACCCCTTTATATTGGGGACCTGGGGTGGAGAGTGCTGCATGGAGCGGTGGTTTGTAATAAACTTTTGAGTCGGTTCACGGGCTCGTCTGCCGCATGTATTTTCTGCGGAGAGGAGGAGACCGTATTCCATGTGTATGTGGAGTGTGTGAGGTTACTGCCCCTGTACCAATATCTGAAGGGGTTGTTCCTCAAGTTCTGGCTGCATTTTAGCCCCACAATCCTGGTGTTTGGACACAAGGCGGGGAGTGGGGAGAGCCGAGTGTGGGGGGGGGACTTACCTGTCGGTTTGCTCCTTGGCCTGGCCAAGATGGCCATTCGTGGGTCCAGGCAGCGGGCGGTCGACGGTCTGGCGAGAGTCGGCTGCCTGCCCCTCTTTCGGGCCTACGTCCGTGCACGTGTGTCCCTGGAGAGGGAACACGCGGTGTTCACGGGGACTCTGGAGGCCTTCCGTCAGCGCTGGTCGCCGCGTGGGGTTGAGGCGATTATAAATGATTGTACTGTTGTACTACAATGATCTGTTCATTATAGTGTGATTTTTGATTGTGTTTTGATGTGTTGTATTTTATGATTTGTGTTGAATAAAGTTTTTGAAATGAAAAAAAAAAAAAAAAAAGAGAGAGATGGAGAGAGAGAGAGAACAAGAGAGAGAAAGAGAGAGAGAGAGAGAGAACAAAGAGAGAGAGAGAGAGAACAAAGAGAGAGAGAGAGAGAGAGAGAGAGAACAAAGAGAGAGAGAGAGAGAGAGAGAGAGAGAGAGAGAACAAGAGGGAGAAAGAGAGAGAGAGAGAGAGAACAAAGAGAGAGAGAGAGAGAGAGAGAGAGAGAGAGCGCTTCCGATGAGGGTACACAAAAGGCGGGAGACACTCAGTGGGTGCAGCAGCATCTACGGAGCGAAGGAGATAGGCGACGTTTCATCGAGACCCTTCTTCAGCGTCCGATGATGTGCTCCTTACGTTCACTGACCCTGTTGATCGGGATATAAGTTCGTATGTTCATATTAGGCCATTCGGCCCATCAAGTCTACTCCGCCATTCAATAATGGCTGATCTATCGTTCCCTCTCAACCCCATTCTCCTGCCTTCTCCCGGATTCTGGATGACCAGCCATGATCATATTGAATGGCGGTGCTGGGCCGAGTGTTCCTCTGTTTCTTTGTTTCTATGCATAGTTATTCTCTCACGCACACAACGAGCTTATCACAATGCGGACTGCGGGAACTTGCTGCCTGCAAATCGGCAGTCACATTTCTTCACAACAATGGGACGACTCCTCGAAGTGCATTTCAAGATATCAAAGAACTTCTAGACGTCCTGAAGTCACGAAAGGTGTTAAATAAATGTGAGCACTTCTTCCCTGTTTTTTTTTGTGTGTGTATTACATCAAATGTTTACCGCACCAGTGCCTCACGGGCTCATTGAAGTTAGAACATAAAAGGCTTGTCTTCCCTGTAACAACTTCAAAGCAAAGTTGGCCCTCAGAAGATTATAATTGAATTCTAATGAAGAAAGAGTTTCAGGGAGAAGATTCTGATCTTTTTGATTACCTCAGTTCCGTTTAAGCACAGTTCCAGATAAGTGAGTGACACTAATTGGCACAAGACACTGACAATTTGGAGAGAAAGATTACCATCAAATGGCCAGAGGTTGGTTTGCAAAGAACAATTAGCTTCAGTACAGCAGGGCGAAAAATATTAGGACCGCATTATGAACTGGAACACCTTGCATTGTAAATATGTAGGAAGGAACTGCAGATGCTGGTTCGCACAGGGGAGAGATATGGAAGGGTAAGGTGTGAAAATGACATCAAAGCAGTTGTTGTTGAGGAAATGTATAGATAGGAAGGAACTGCAGATGCTGGTTGACCCCATTCTTCAGACTGAGCGTCAAGGGAGAGATATGGAAGGGTAAGGTGTGAAAATGACATCAAAGCAGTTGTTGTTGAGGAAATGTATGGATAGAAAGGCCCTGAGGATCTCTCGTTTCCCTGATCCCTGACCAGTCTGAAGAAGGGTCTTGACCCGAAACGTCGCCTATCTCCTTCGCTCCTTAGATGCTGCTGCACCCGCTGAGTTTCTCCAGCTTTTTGTGTAACCCTATGGATAGAAAGGAACTGCAGATGCTGGTTTAAACCGAAGACGGATTCAAAAAGCTGGAGTAACTCAGCGGGACAGGCAGCATCTCGCGACAGAAGGAATGGGTGACGCTTCGGGTCTGGAGAAGGGTCTGGACCGGAAACGTCACCTCTTCCTTCTCTCAAGAAATGCTTTAGTCAGGAGGACAGTAGAACTAGTCGGAGAACTAGGATGGGGGAGGCAAAAATAAGAATCCTTAATGAATATTGATTTGAGAATCTGAAGAAGGGTCTCGACCTGAAACGTCACCCATTCCTTCTCTCCAGAGATGCTGCCTGTCCTGCTGAGTTACTCCAGCATTCTGTGTCTATCGTCGGTGTAAAACAGCATCTGCAGTCACTGCCTAGACAATGATTTATCTAACTTCAATTAACCCTTCCATCCCTTCCCTTTGTGTCCCTCTCCCACCCTGATCATTGTTCTAGTTTCAACGTGGCCCTGGTGGGTTTCATTGTCTGTGGCCCATTTTCACCTAACCCACAGCCAACAATGGCCCGTTTCCTTTACCATCTTAAGGGCCTGTCCCACTGTACGAGGCAATTCAAGAGCTCTCCCGAGTTTCGAACTCGGAGAATTACGGTAATGGCCGCTCGTAGGTACTCGGGGCTCTCAAGGACATTTTCTCAACATGTTGAAAAATCTTCACGGGAGTCTTCCCATGCTTTCCCGAGTACCCGCCGTTAGCGTTACGAGCCGCTAAGAGACGTCCCGAGCTCCGACGTACCCGCTACGTACATTCTACGTGCTTACCACGAGTTTGATTTTTTTTAAAACTTGGAAGAGCTCTTGAATGAACTCGTACAGTGGGACAGCCCTTTACCTTTTTTGCGTATCTTTCATTAATTTGTTCTATATCTCTCTCTATTACCATCTATATCTCTCGTTCCCCTCTCCCCTGACTGAATGAAGGGTCTCGAGCCGATTCCTTTTCTCCAGAGATGCTGCCTGACCCGCTGAGTTAGGTATTCCAGCTACTCCAGTCTATCCCTTTAAACCAGCATCTGCGGTTCCTTCCTGGACCTCACACTGCTGCTTTTTGGCGAAGCAACTGAATTTCCCTGAGTGAGCAGAACCTCAGCCTTGATCGATGAACGAGAAAGGCATCTTCCTCAAGGACAGAGCACAGGCACTTTATCATTTGCCACCTCACTGACAATGCTTGCTGCTTCCGTAAAGCTCAGCATCGGAGCTTGATAGATTGCGACTTCTCAGACATACACTGATAGAAGAACCACCTGACTCTAGCAATTCGGAAGCAGAGAGAGACCCACCAGCCAACACGCAGACAAGTAAAGCATCACTAATGAATTTGTCCAGCTTAATTTATCTCTCCTGACATAGAGAGGGTTGCAAATTAATTCCGCACTAAACCTGTACAGGAAGGAACTGCAAGAGGCTGGGTAACACCGAGGATAGACACAACATGCTGGAGTAACTCAGCGGGACAGGCAGCACCTCCAGAGAGAAGGAATGGGTGACGTATCTGGTCGGGACCTTTCAGAAGAAGAAGAATCTCGACCCGAAACGTCACACACATTCCTTCTCTCCAGAGATGCTGCCTGTCCCGCTGAGTTACTCCAGCATTTTGTGTCCATCTCCATTAAACCTACTCCCTTATAGGGAACAAGAGCATCAAATCCAACCTTTGGTAGAATCAAGTCAAGCACGATCGTACGTTGATCTTGTTTAGTCTCTTGTAAAGGTTAATGAAGACGTTAGTGTGGTCGTCGCCTTTTGCCAGGAGTTTCCTGATACAGTGTGGAAAGGAACCATAGGTGCAGACAATGGGTGCAGGAGGAGGCCATTCGGCCCTTCGAGCCAGCACTGCCATTCATTGTGTTCATGGCTGATCGTCCCCAATCAATAACCCGTGCCCGCCTTCTCCCCATATCCCTTGACTCCACTAGCCCCTAGAGCTCTATCTAACTCTCTCTTAAATCCATCCAGTGATTTGGCCTCCACTGCCCTCTGTGGCAGGGAATTCCACAAATTCACAACTCTCTGGGTGAAAATGTTTTTCTCACCTCAGTCCTAAATGTCCTCCCCTTTATTCTAAGACTGTGTGGCCCCTGGTTCTGGACTCGCCCAACATTGGGAACATTTTTCCTGCATCTAGCCTGTCCAGTCCTTTTATAATTTTATATGTTTCTATAAGATCCGCCCTCATCCTTCTAAACAATCCCAGGGATCAATCTCGTGAACCTACGCTGCACTGCCTCAATCACAAGGATGTCCATCCTCAAATTAGGAGACCAAAACATAGAAACATAGAAAATAGGTGCAGGAGTAGGCCATTCGGCCCTTCGAGCCTGCACCGCCATTCAATGTGATCATGGCTGATCATCCAACTCAGTATCCCGTACCTGTCTTCTCTCCATACCCCCTGATCCCTTTAGCCACAAGTGCCACATCTAACGCCCTCTTAAATATAGCCAATGAACTGGCCTCAACTACCTTCTGTGGCAGAGAATTCCAGAGACTCACCACTCTCTGTGTAAAGAATGTTTTCCTCATTTCGGTCCTAAAGGAATTCCCCCTTATCCTTAGACTGTGACCCCTTGTTCTGGACTCCCCCAACATCGGGAACAATCTTCCAGCATCTAGCTTGTCCAACCCCTTAAGAATTTTGTAAGTTTCTATAAGATCCCCCCTCAATCTTCTAAATTCCAGCGAGTACAAGCCGAGTCTATCCAATCTTTCCTCATATGAAAGTCCTGACATCCCAGTACACAATACTCCAGATGCGGTCTCACCAGAGCCCTATACAACTGCAGAAGAACCTCTCTACTCCTGCACTGAAATCCTCGTGTTATGAAGGCCAAGATTCCATTAGCTTTCTTCACTGCCTGCTGTACCTGCACGCCAACTTTCAGTGGCCGGTGTACAAGGACGCCCAGGTCTCGCGACACCTCCACCTTACCTAACCTAACCCCATTGACACAATCCACGGATTGTCATTCAGTATAATAGTAGCCATTCAGTATCAGCGGAGAGAGAAGACTATTAAACTCAGTTCAGTTTCTCGCTCCACAAATATTGCCTGATCTGCTGAGTGTTTCCACTGAAACTGGAGATGTTTGTATCAGCATCATTCATTAAGATACTTAAGGGAAACCATTAAATTTTCAAGTACCTCTTGAAGAAAGGAACAAAAGAATTTTCGATAAAAATAAATGTTCTTTTGTCAGCAGACTTCCTCTCAGATAAAAGCAATTTTAGACCAAGAAAGATGATTCTCCCTGAATGGTTCAGGAGAACATATGTAGAGAGCAGGGTACACAAAACGCTGGAGAAACTCAGCAGGTGAAGCAGCATCTAAGGAGGGAAGGAGATAGGCGACCTTCTTCAGAACATATATAGAGAGCAGTTGGTGACACGCTACGATCATTTAAAAGGTGCTCAAACAATATAACATACGGTAGACGCTGGAACAAATGATCATATGAGCAGAATTAGGCCACTCGGCCCTTCCAGTCCACTCCACCAGTCAATCATGGCCGACCAGTCTTTCCCTCTCAACCCCGTTCTCCTGACTTCTCCCCATAATCCCTGACGCACTCTAACTAATCAAGAATCTATAAATCTCCGCCTTAAAAATATCCATTGTCTTGGCCTCCACTGCTGTCTTCCACAGATTCACCACCCTCTGATAACAGAAATTCCTCCTCATCTCCTTGCTAAAAGTACATCCATTCATTCTGATGCTATGGCCTCCAGTCCTAGACTCTCCCACAAGCGGAAACATCCTCACCACATCCACTCCATCCAAGCCTTTCACTATATTAAAGAGGCCTACCCTCATCCTTCTAAACTCCAGCGAGTACAGGCCCACCGTATGTTAACCCACTCATTCCTGGGATCATTCTCGTAAATCTCCTCTGGACCCTCTCCAACGCCAGCACATCCTTCCTCAGACATGGGGCTCAATACTGCTGACAAAACTCCACATGCGGTCTAACCGGTGCCTTATAAAAGATCTTCCTGTTGCTAACTGCATGCAGTTTCCCAACATGTTTGCGTAAGCACTTGTGCAGTTTTCAGGTTCGAGTAACAAGATTTTACCCATCAGTGAATAAGTGCATAGACTTCGCATGCCTGCTGTAATTATCCATGCTGACAGATGAAAAACCAACTCCCTTTAGTTTACAGATACAGCGCAGGAACAGGCCCCTCAGCCCACTGAGTCTGCACCAACCAGCGATCCCCGCACATTAACACTATCCTACACATATGCTGAGAGAATGGAGCAGCTGGGCTTGTACACTCTGGAGTTTAGAAGGATGAGAGGATAGCTCATAGAAACATGTTCCTGATGTTGGGGGAGTCCAGAACCAGGGGCCACAGTTTAAGAAGGGTCTCGATCCGAAACGTCGCCTATCTCCTTCGCTCCTTAGATGCTGCTGCACCCGCTCAGTTTCTCCAGCCTTTTGCGTAGCCACAGTTTAAGAATCAGGAGTAATCCATTTAGAACGGAGACGAGGAAGCTTTTTCTCACAGAGAGTGGTGAGTCTGTGGAATTCTCTGCCTCAGAGGGCGGTGGAGGCCGGTTCTCTGGATACTTTCAAGAGAGAGCTAGATAGGGCTCTTGAATATAGCGGAGTCAGGGGATATGCGGAGAAGGCAGGAACGGGGTACTGATTGGGGATGATCAGCCATGATCACATTGAATGGCAGTGTTGACTCGAAGGGCCGAATGTCCTACTCCTGCACCTATTGTCTATTGTCTATTGTCTATTGTCACACACTAGGGTTAATTTACAATTTTACTGAAGCCAGTTAACCTGTACATCTTTGGAGTGTGGAGGAAATCAAAGACTCACGCAGGTCACGGGGAGAACGTACAAACTCCGTACAGACAGCACCCGTAGTCAGGATTGAACCCGAGTCTCTGGCGCTGTGAGGCAGCAACTCTACCGCTGTGCCGCCAACCCAACCTTTGGTGTAAACGAGTCAAGTGCAACCATTTGCCCATCAAGGTAACCGACCCTCAGCTTCCCAGCCTTTGTCCTGCCCCCACCTCTCTCCCAGCTAGGGAGGCACGGTGGCGCAGTGCCAGAGAACCAGGTTCAATCCTGACCACGGGTGCTGTCTGTACGGAGTTTGTACGTTCTCCCCGTGACCTGCGTGGGTTTTCTCCGTGTTCTCTGTTTACTTCTACATTCAAAAGAAATTCCAAAGAAATTGAAGTGAATTGTGGACGCAGCCCAGACCATCACACAAACCAACCTCCCTTCCACCAAAGATCCTATAGCGGATCAAGATAGACCACTCCTGCTAAATGCAACGGGCTGACGTGTAGTACGCAACGGAGCGGAACGTGGGCCTTTTTTTCATCCATTTCCGTAACCCGACCCGATCCGACCCGACCCGACCTGCAGTGTAATCAACGTTGCGGGGGAACAGTTTGTGTTAATAAATTATAATTCTGAAAATGAGGAGAATAACATTTATTTTTACGAGGATGTTTCCGTAACCGGCTTCCGTCTCCGCACTATTATCCTACGGGATCTTTGGTGCGGAGACGGAAGCCGGTTACGGAAATGGGGCCGGAAATCACCCACGAATCTGCCCATGACCGTACTACGTCTTTTTTGTCGAGTGGACTATCTTGCTCGCTACAGGATCGTTGCCTTCCACTGACTCCATCTACGCCTCGGCAAGGCCAGCAGCACCATCAAGGACGAGTCGCACCCCGGCCACTCCCTCCTCTCCCCTCTCCCATCGGGCAAAAGGTACAGAAGTGTGAAAACTCACACCTCCAGATTCGCGGACAGTTTCTTCCCAGCTGTTTCATGCAACCACAACCAGAGAGCAGTCCTGAACTACTAGCCACCTCCTTGGTGACTGTTGGACTATCCTTGATTGGACCTTGCTGGGTTTATCTTGCACTTAACACCATTCCCCTGTCATGTATCTGTACACTGTAAACAGCTCGATTGTAATCATGTATTGTCTTTCCGCTGACTGGTTAGCACGCAACAAAAGCTTTTCACTGTACCTCGGTACACGTGACAATGAACTAAACTGAACTGATGATGCGTAGGTTTGTAGATTAATTGGCTTCAATAAAATTGTAAATTGTCCCTCGTGTGTGTAGGGTAGTGAGAGTGCACGGGTGATTGCTAGACGGTGTGGACTCGGTGGGCTGAAGGGACTGTTTCTTCTGCAGTTGTATAGGGCTCTGGTGAGACCACATCCGGAATATTGCGTACAGTTTTGGTCTCCTAATTTGAGGAAGGACATCCTTGTGATTGAGGCAGTGCAGCGTAGGTTCACGAGATTGATCCCTGGGATGGCGGGACTGTCATGTGAGGAAAGATTGAAAAGACTAGGTTTGTATTCACTGGAGTTTAGAAGGATGAGGGGGAAACTTATAGAAACATACAAAATTATAAAAGGGTTACACAAAAAGCTGGAGAAACTCTGCAGGTGCAGCAGCATCTAAGGATATTCGCTCCTTAGATGCTGCTGCACCCGCTGAGTTTCTCCAGCTTTTTGTGTAACCCTCGATTCTCCAGCAACTGCAGTTCCTTCTTTAAAATTATAAAAGGATTGGACAAGCTAGATGCAGGGAAAATGGTCCCAATGTTGGGCGAGTCCAGAACCAGGGGCCACAGTCTTAGAATAAAGGGGAGGTCACTTAAGACTGAGGTGAGAAAAACGTTTTCACCCAGAGGGTTGTGAATTTGTGGAATTCCCTGCCACAGAGGGCAGTGGAGGCCAAATCACTGGATGGATTTAAGAGAGAGTTAGATAGAGCTCTAGGGGCTAGTGGAATCAAGGGATATGGGGAGAAGGCAGGCACGGGTTATTGATTGGGGACGATCAGCCATGATCACAATGAATGGCGGTGCTGGCTCGAAGGGCTGAATGGCCTCCTCCTGCACCTATTTTCTATTTTTCTATGCTTCCATGATTGTCACCTTGTCGTGGTGGAGAAGCTTGAGTGGTCCTGAGATCCTGAGAGCGATGCCGTCTGGAGCGATGCTCCTGGTAGGGCCACCCATGGCGGTAAGATCGAGGAGGAGGTCTCTGACAAAGAGCCAATCCAACCAAGACCTCAACGGTGGAACAGGCAGAGGACGATGGCTGACCTTAGTGGAGCGTCACAACGGCTGGGAAGGCGGATGAAGGAATTATTTCCTGGACTCACTGTTTCTAGTTTTGATTTTCAGCAAGGTCTCTCGTGAGGGAGATGGGAGGTCAGGCCCACATGCTTAGGAGAGGTCTCGACCTGAAACGTCGCCTATCTCCTTCGCTCCTTAGATGCTGCTGCACCCGCTGAGTTTCTCCAGCTTTTTGTGTAACCCTTAAGGGCCTGTCCCACCAGCATGCAACTCTATGCGATGAGTGCGACCTAACGTGGTCGCTTGAGCCGTCCGGCGTCGCGGGGCCGGTCCCACTTCGATCGCCGGAGCCGTGCGGAATTGTGCGGAGTTCGTCCCGACATCGCACGGGGCTCCGAAAAACTGACTATGTTCAAAAATTCTGCGCGGCAACGGCTTGTCGGCTCGCAGTCGCCTCGACGCATTACGCACCGCTCCGACATCGTGCCTCCGTGACCCTCTCTGTAGGTGCCTCCGTGACCCTCTATGTGTGTGGCTCCGTGGCCCTCTGTGTGTATGTGCCTCTGTGCCCCTCTCTGTGTGTCCCTCTCTGTCCTGGCGAACTTACCTTAGACTTTGCTCCAAGTTCGCCTCACTTTGCGCCGCGTTGCGCCACTCACCCGACCTCCGCGCGGCCCCTACTGCCGGTTTGGTCGCGTTTGCCGCATGCAGGCGCATGCTGGTGGGAACGGCCCTATACAGGGGATCACCCGACCTCCGCGTGGCCCCCGCTTCTAGTTTGATCGCGCTCATCGCATGGAGTTGGATGCTGGTAGGACAGGCCCTTTAGGAGAGGATGGTTCAGATGCCTGACAACAGCTGGGAAGAAACTGTTCCTGAATCTGGAGGTATTACAAACCTCCAGCACTTTGTATTCATCTTTTATTAGTTCTTTGTGTGCCGGTGAAAATGCAGTTAATCATTTCAAGTTGCCTTTGTGTGGAAGACAGATGTAAACATGATGTGCTTTGAATCTGGAGACTTTGGCAGAGCCAGAGTGAATTGTTACATGAATTGCTGTCTGTCCATAGATCTTGGCACTAAATCCCCTCAAGTTACTCTGTTACAGATGGGAAGAACTCACCCTGTCCCATGGCATGAGATTTATTCGTTCTCATCACTTTTATTCACACATTCACTCAGACTCCTTTTCTGGTGGCAATTAGAAACATAGAAACATAGAAAATAGGTGCAGGAGTAGGCCATTCGGCCCTTCGAGCCAGCACCGCCATTCAATATGATCATGGCTGATCATCCAACTCAGTATCCCGTACCTGCCTTCTCTCCACACCCCCTGATCCCTTTAGCCACAAGGGCTGCATCTAACTCTCTCTTAAATATAACCAATGAACTGGCCTCAACTACCTTCTGTGGCAGAGAGTTCCAGAGACTCACCACTCTCTGTGTGAAAAATGTTTTTCTCATCTCGGTCCTAAAATACTTCCCCCTTATTTTTAAACTGTGACCCCTTGTTCTGGACTTCCCCAACATTGGGAACAATCTTCCTGCATCTAGCCTGTCTAACCCCTTAAGAATTTTGTAAGTTTCTATGAGATCCCCCCTCAATCTTCTAAATTCTAGCGAGTACAAGCCGAGTCTATCCAGTCTATTTTCATAAGAAAGTCGTGACATCGCAGGAATCAGTCTGGTGAATCTTCACTGTACTCCCTCTATGGCAAGAATGTCTTTCCTCAGATTTGGAGACCAAAACTGTATGCAATACTCCAGGTGTGGCCTCACCAAGACCCTGTAAAACTGCAGTAGAACCTCCCTGGTCCTGTACTCAAATCCTTTTGCTATGAATGCCAACATACCATTCGCTTTCTTCACAGCCAGCTGTGAATAATTGGAGAAGAGGTCACTGCACCCTCAAGGTTTACTTTGGGCAGATGGTAAGCGAAGATTTTGTACATCCTATAATCCTGGGGGGTTCCGTGTGCGACTGCGCGTCACTGCGTATGTCACCACGCACCATGCGCGCATCACGTGCGTGACACGACACGCGTGTCGTGCTTCGTGACGCGTAAATGATGTCGCGTAAATTAGGCGCTAATGGCGCCCAAGTGGGACAGACCGTTAAGGGTTCAGAAGAACGAGAGGTGATTTTATTGGGAAGTTATCAATTTTGGTTTGGAGATATAGTGTGGAAACATGCCCATAGGAGCAGAATTAGGCCATTCGGCCCATCAAGTCTACTCGGCCATTCAATCATAGCTGATCTATCTCTCCCGCCTAACCCCATTCTCTCCTTAACCCTTGACATCCGCACTGATCCAGATTCTCCTATGCTAAATATATTGGGGTTCCTAGATAAAATTCCACCCAAAAATTCTGAATAAGTTTTAAAATTGGCCCAAACCACTTGAAAATGTGCGTTATTATATTTTGTCCCAGAGAAAAAAAAAATTCTCTGCTGAGAGAAAACAGCATTAAGCAATTGAATTTCTAAGCCTCTCTATCATACTGTCAAACCTTTGCTGGAGTATATCTTTCACCAGAGTGTTGCTCATTTCAGTGTAATTAGACCCACAGATTCCTGCAGTTAATCAAAAAAAACATGTTCATTTGTAACGTTGACGCCAACTGCAGGGATAAAAGGAGAAAGCGCTGGAAACACTCATCAGGTCAGGCAGCATCTGCGGGAGGGATCGGGAGGTCCAATTCGACTGGGGTTGAACTGGTGTGCGTGTAGAATGTAACCAATGAAGGTGACATTATGACAGTGGTGCAGCGGTGGATTTGCTGCCTTCCAGCGCCAGAGACCCGGGTTCGATCCTGACTGTGGATGCTGTCCATATGGAGTTTGCACGTTCTCCCTGTGACCGCGTGGTTTTTCTCCGGGTGATCCGGTTTCCTCCCACGCTCCAAAGACATGCAGGTTTGTCGGATAATTGGATTATATAAATTGTCCCCAGTGTGTGTCGGATAGAACTAGTGTACAGGAGATCATTGTAACATTGACCCTAGCGTGTGTAGGGTCGTGTTAGTGTGCAGAGATCGCTAGTCGGCGCGGACACGGTGGAACGTAGGGCCTGTTTCCGCGCTGTATCTCTGAACTAAACCAGGTTTCAATGTGACGTGGAGATGTGCGAGGCTTGGGATTTGCATGGGAAAATGGGATTGCTATCAAGGTGACATTTTGACTGCGGCGCAGCGGTAGAGTTGCCGTCTAGCAGCGCCAGAGCCCCAGGTTCGATCCTGACTACAGCTTGAGGGCTGGGAATTGTGCGGATGAATGGGATCGCTAACATCAGCATAACACAATCGCACAGTAAAATCTGAAGCCCAAAGTAAACCCAATAAGAAAAATAAATGCTTCTGACACCAATGTTGCCAGAAACTGAAGGATAGTTCATCAAACTGTGCACAGAGCCACAGATGTTGTCTGTGAGTAGAATTGACTTCACTAGAGTTGTTATCTAATGAATCCTGTGAGCACCACTTCACAGATTCTACAATACCTGTACATCACTTCAAGGCTTGGTCTCGATCCATTTTCTTTACACTTCCCAATTTCAAGCACTCAGCTTTCAAACACAGAGCTCAAACACTCACCGCTGAGACAGGGGGTTGCTTTCAGGCTAAGTGCTCAGACGAAGGACTTGTAGACTTGCCAGACACTCACAGTCTGCTGGGCTTAACCCTCTTGCAGTTAGCTTACCGATCTGAAACGCGGGCCCAAGTTAGATGCAGAATGCTGGAGTAACTCAGTCAGTCACATTTGTTACCAAAGCCAATATATGTAAATTTTCACTAGTGTGTGTAGGATAGTGTTAGTGTGTGTGGATCGCTGGTCGGCATGGAGTTAGTGGGCCGAAGGGCCTGTTTCTCTAAACTAAACTGAACTAAACTGAGCATTAAAGACCAGCGAGGGGAACAAATGACATGCAGGACAAAGATCAGAAGATTTGATATATGTTTTTTTACACGGATCTCCCAGATAAGCTGGGAGCTGGTGTGTAATCAGGGCTGATCTGTGTGTGTAACTGACTCCCATATCAATGCTGGTAATTTTAATTTGTCTTAATATCCTAACTCCTCAGCAGTTTGCTTATTAAAATGCACGACTTAATGCTTGCTCCCACTGGGCTTTCAAACAGTCATATGGACAGTTTCTAACAGTTTATTTCCAACTCAGAGCCCAAGGCAACATAGGTGGAGGTAGAGTCATTAGTAAAAGTGGCATAATTACATTAAAGCGTTACCTTAATTGGAGTTCATGAATTACTCATAGGCAGCTCCTCTTTACTCGTTAAATATTGCTCTAGTCGTTGTTAACGATGCTAGGAAAGATAGGCACAAAATGCTGGAGTTACTCAGCAGGCCAGGAAGTATCCCATGCATGGTGGCGCAGCGGTAGAGTTGCTGCCTCACAGCGCCAGAGAGCCGGGTTCGATCCTCACCACGGGTGCTGTCTGTACGGAGTTTGTACGTTCTCCCCTTGACCTGCGTGGATTTTCTCTGAGATCTGCCACACTCCAAAGACTACACACTACATTTTTGTAGGTTAATTGACATGGTATAATGGTAAATTGTGCCCCGTGTGTGGAAGATAGTGTTAGTTCATAAGTGTGCTGGTCGGCATGGACTCGGTAGGCCGCAGGGCCTGTTCGCACACTGCATCTCAAAACTAAACTCAAATAAATCTCTTGAGAAAAGGTATAGGTGACGTTTCGTGTTGAGACCCTTCTTCAGGGCAGAGGGAAACTAGAGGTAAGAAAAGATACAAAAAACAAATTAACGAAAGGTATGTAAAGAACAAATCAAAGTCACCAATGGTGATCAAGGAACGGTGGAGCCCACAATGGTCCATTGTTGGCTGTGGGGAAGGTGATAACAGTGAAACTAAGCAGGACGACTAGGGTGGGGAAGGGACGGAGAGAGAGGGGATTCAAGGGTTACTTGAAATTAGAGAAATCAATGTTCATGCCGCTGGGGTGTAAGCTGCCCAAGCAAATTATGAGGAGCTGTTCCTCCAATTTGCGCTGGGCCTCACTCTGACAGTGGAGGAGGCCCAGGACAGAAAGGTCAGTGTGGGAATGGGAAGGGGGAGTTAAACTGTTAAGGCTCCTTTGCATGCTCTCCTTGTTAGGTGATGGTCATGTTACATTTGTTCAACCTAACCATGCCATTAATAATTATAACGGCATTGTCTATTGCACAAACCACTTCACTCATGGATGGATACAAAGTGCTGCAGTAGCTCAGCGGGTCAGGCAGCATCTCTGGAGAACGCGGATGGGTGATGTTTCGGGTCAGAACTCTTCTTCACACTTCAGAACTTCACCTATTCCTTTTCTCCAGAGATGCTGCTGAGTTACTCCAGCACTTTGTGTCTATCTTTGGTATAAATCAGTATCTGTCCTTCCTACCGACAAATTTACTTTAGTTTGGAGGAAACAGTGTGGAAACTGGCCCTTCGGCCCATTGAGTCCGTGCCAACCAGTGATCACCCGTACATTATTTCAATGTTATCCCATTTTTGCAACCTACACACTAGGGGTGATTTACAATAGCCTACAAACCTGTGTATGAAGGAACTGCAGTTGCTGATATTTACCGAAAGAAAATCCTATTCCTCTTTGAATTTCAATATTTGAAGTAACCTGTGAAGTCCTTAGTCTCAGTACATCAATATTCACATTTTATGTCATCCGTCAATGGAATAACTTTATCTTTAATTATTAAAAATGGTGAAGAGACAAAAACCTTTATACACTGATTTAAGTTCAAGAATAGGAACATTTTTCAAAGTTCTTTATTCCGAATATATGTCCTTGTACTAATATCTTTAAAACATTTATGACACATAGAAACATAGAAACAGAAAATAGGTGCAGGAGTAGGCCATTCGGCCCTTCGAGTCAGCACCGCCATTCAATATGATCATGTCTGATCCTAATCATCCAAAATCAGTCACCCGTTCCTGCTTTCTCCCCATGTCCCTTGATTACCTTAGCCCTAAGAGCTAAATGTAACTCTCTCTTGAAAACGCTCTTGCAAAATAATTAATTATACATTGCCAAGAGGATTTTCCTTGCATCCATAATTCTGTTTGATGATGTGGTGATTCCAAGTGAGCTAATTATAATTGTGCACTTTGATTTGAACCTGCTAATGTGTTTGTAAGATCCCAGGGCTAAAATGTTAGTTTAAGCTATGGCTTAAAAACAATGAATTAACTATAGAATGGTCCATAATTCATATTATAGTTTCTAGCTTGCTATAGAGTCTTACAATTTAAATGGAGACAGTTAGCCCAGCATGTCCACCCAAACTGAGGAATTATGTGAAAGCTTCAGAGGTTATCCAGAAGAAATTTTGTACACTTTTCCATTGACTCCATCTACACTTCACACTGCCTCGACAAGGCCACCAGCATAATCAAGGGCAGTCTCACCATGAGACGCCCTCTTCTCCCCTCTCCCATCAGGCAAGAGGTGTTATCAGGCAACTGAAATATCCTAAAGGGGCTGTCCAACTTGGGCGACCTAATCCGCGATTTCTGGCGAGTTTGTCCTCGACTCATACTCGCAGCATGGTCGACACGGGGTCGTAGGAGGTCTTTGTAACTCTCCTTCATGCTCGAGAGTGGTCCCCGCGTACTCGAGGCCTGAGCTAGATCGCGGCGTATTTTTCAGCATGTTAAAAAATGCCCGCGAGTAAAAAAAGGTCGCCATGGAAAAAATCAATATTTTTTTTACTCGTAGGTTTAATCGTAGTAGGTCGGCACGTTAGTCGTAGGTAATCGAGGTAGTCAAAGGTAGTCGTAGATAGTCTTCATCATAGTCGAAGGGAGGTCGAAGGAGATCGAAGGAGTTCGTCTTCACTCGCCACTATTCGGTGTCCAATTTTCCCGAAGTTAGTCATAGCTAGTCGAAGCTGGTCTTCCACATAGTTGAAGGAGGTCGAAGGAGGTCTTCAATATGACATTTTTCCTTCTAATTCTTCTAAACTCGGCAATTAGGTCACCCAAGTGGGACAGCCCCTTAACACCAACTGGAGAGCAGTCCTGAGCTGCCATCTACCTCATTGGAGATCCTCCTTTGGTCTTTAATTGGACTTTATCTTGCACTAAACGTTACTCCCATTATCCTGTATCCGTACACTGTGGACGGCCTGATTGTAATGATGGATAGTCTTGGATAGTGTGTGTGTGTGTGTGTGTGTGTGTGTGTGTGTGTGTGTGTGTGTGTGTGTGTGTGTGTGTGTGTGTGTGTGTGTGTGTGTGTGTGTGTGTGTGTGTGTGTGTGTGTGTGTGTGTGTGTGTGTGTGTGTGTGTGTGTGTGTGTGTGAAGAATGGTCTCGACCCAAAACGTCAGCCACTCCTTCTATCCAGAGATGCTGCCTGTCCTGCTGAGTTTCTCCAGCATTTTGTGTCTAAACTCCCATGCTGTAAGATTCCCTGGTTCAAGTAAGTC
This sequence comes from Raja brachyura, assembly GCA_963514005.1. The sequence continues at coordinate 20,092,662 of OY740816.1, read as the reverse complement.
CTTGCTTCTGCGGTCCTATAGTTGAGGGGTCTGGAGCTGAGGCACACACTCAGGAGCTTGGACCGCTGGTTGAGGAATAAGATGCCTCAACTAGCCCATGTCCACACTTATCTCTTACCACTGCAGAAAGACTTGGACAGGTTGGAAGAAGTGGCAGATGGAGCACAGCGTAGCAAAGTGTGGGGTCATGCACTTTGGTAGCAGGAATAAAGTTGTGGACTACTTTCTAAATGGGGAGAGGCCTCAGAAATTGGAGGTGCAAAGGGAACTGGGGTCGATGGTGCAGGATTCCCAAAAAGTCAGCTTGCGAGTTGAATCAGTAGTGAGGAAGGCAGATTCAATGTTGCCATATATTTTGAGCAGACTAGGATATAAAAACAGGGATGTAATGCTGAGGTTCTATAAGGTGCTGGTCAGACCATATTTGGAGAATCGAGGGTTACACAAAAAGCTGGAGAAACTCAGCGGGTGCAGCAGCATCTAAGGAGCGAAGGAGATAGGCGACGTTTCGGGTCGAGACCCTTCTTCAGACTGCCTCTTTGGAGTATTGAGAGCAGTTTTAGGCCCCATATCTGAGGAAGGATGCGCTGGCGAGAGTCCAGAGTAGGTTTACGAGAACAATTCCAGGATAAGTGGGTTAACATATGATGAGCATTTGACGGCACTAGGCCTGTACTCACTGGAGTTTAGAAGGATGAAGGGGAACCTTTTTTTAAACTCACCGAATAGTGAAAGGCCTGGATAGAGTGGATGTGGAGAGGATGATTCCACCAGTGGGAGAGTCTAGGACCAGAGGGCACGGGATAAAAAGACGCACCTTTAGAAATGAGATGAGGAGGAATTTCTTTAGTCAGAGGGTGGTGAATCTGTGGAATTTTGCCACAGAAGGCTGTTGAGGCCAAGTCAATGGATATTTGTAAGACAGAGATTGACAGATTCTTCATTAGTGCGGGTGTCAGGGGTTATGGGGAGAAGGCAGGAGAATGGAGTTCAGAGTGATCAGCAACTATGAATGATGGAAGGGACTCGATGGGCCGAATGGCTCACTTCTGCTCCTTCGTTTTGAGTCCATCTTGTAACAAATGTTGACCTCGCTGTCATCGTCCGTCCTGAAAAGGACAGTCAGTGGGAGGCATCGCTTGTCGCAGGAGATGATGGTGGCAGCAGAATTAGCTCGGGATAGTTCCAGTTCTGCTACGGGGCCACTTCCGCTCCTATGATTGATGAACTTACGAACCCTGCTCCTAAGTAAGTAAGTACGTTTATTGGCCAAGTATTCACATACAAGGAATTTGCCTTGGTGCTCCCTTGGTGTTCCCTTATAAACATGAACTCACCATACCCTGATTTTAATTTTATCATTTTTGTCTTGTTGGATTCCCCATAAATACCAAATAGCTACTTCTGGAAGATTCGATCGACAAATACATTTTTTTATTGTTAGCTTTATTCTTGTAACACATTTATTCAATATGAATTAAATTAAAAAAGAAAATGATTACAACTGCGTTGGTGAATGGCTTCTGGGATTACATTGGGGAATATCGTATTATAGCTTCATCAGAGGACTCATGTAAAATGTTACTTGGGTTGTGTCAAAGTAAATCAGGCAGATTATTTAACTGGATGAAACTCTATTACTGTGTAGGTTTGTCACAGATTCTGTGAACATCTCAAAGCCAGTGTTCATAGAAGGGAGAGCTTGCTTCAAATACTGACACAAACCTACCTGGAGATAGCTTTTAGCTAGTAAAGGGCCTGTCCCACCAGCATGCAACACTATGCGATGAGCATGACCTAACGTGGTCGCTTGAGCCGTCCGGCGTCGCGGGGCCGGTCCCACTTCGATCGCTGGAGCCGTGCGGAATTGTGCGGAGTTCGTCCCGACATCGCGCGGGGCTCCGAAAAACTGACCGTGTTCAAAAATTCCGCGTGGCAACGGCTTGTCGGCTCGCAGTCGCCTCGACGCATTACACACCGCCTCGACGTCGTGCCTCCGTGAACCTATCTGTAGGTGCCTCCGTGACCCTCTATGTGTGTGGCTCCGTGGCCCTCTGTGTGTGTGCCTCTATGCCCCTCTCTGTGTGCCCCTCTCTGTCCTGGCGAACTTACCTTAAGACTTCGCTCCAAGTTCGCCTCACTTTGCGCCGCGTTGCGCCACTCACCCGACCTCCACGCAGCCCCTACTGCCGGTTTGGTCGCGCTTGCCGCATGCAGGCGCATGCTGGTGGGAACGGCCCTGTACAGGGGATCACCCGACCTCCGCACGGCCCCCGCTTCTAGTTTGATCGCGCTCATCGCATGGAGTCGGATGCTGGTAGGACAGGCCCTTAAGGAACCGCAGATGCTGGTTTAAACCAAAGATAGACACAGATGCTGGAGTGACTCAGCGGGACAAGCTGCATCTCTGGAGAGAAGGAATGGGTGACGTTTGGGGGTCGAGACCCTTCTTCAGACTTCCTCTGGAGCTGCTGCCTCACAGCGCTACAGACCCGGGTTGGATCCTGACGACGGGTGCTGTCGGTACAGAGTTTGTACGTTCTCCCCGTGACCTGCGTGGGTTTTCTCCGGGTGCTCCGGTTTCCTCCCACACTCCAAAGACGTGCAGGTTTGTAGGTTAGTGGATTGAGTAAAAATTGTAAATTGTCTCCAGTGTGTTGGATAGTGTTAGTGTATGGAGGTGATCGCTGGGCGGCAGAAGTGCTTGTATCCACACTGTATCTAAAAAATCTAAAAGTCTTAAGTTATGTTCATGTTGTGAATGTGGGTCGTGTGTTCATTTTAATTGTATGGCTGCATGGAAACTCATTTCACTGCACCTTAAATGGTGCATGTGACAAATAAATGTGAACCTTGAACCTTGAACTATAACGTCATAAGTGATTGGCAGAATTAAGGCCATTCGGGCCATCGACTTTACTTCGCCATTCAATCATGGCTAATCTATCTTTCCCCATCTTAACCCCATTCTCCTGCCTTTTGCCTTTAGAGATACAGCACGGAAACAGGCCCTTCAGCCCACCGGGTCCATGCTGACCAGCACTACCCTACACGCACTAGGGACAATTTACAATCTTTATCGAAGCCAATTTGGGTGAAACCAGAGATCCTGGAGAAAACCCACACAGTCACAGTGAGAATGTACAAATAATAGTTATCAAATGTTATATTAAACTGTTCAACATTAACTGTGAATAATTTGTGTCCTTCACCTATTATATTTTTTTATAATAACTTAAGAACGTTTTTTTACTGATGGAAGCAGAATTAGGCCATTCGGCCCATCAAGTCTACTCTGCCATTCAATCACGGCTGATCTATCTCTCCCTCCTAACCCCATTCTCCTGCCTTTTGCCCCATAATCCCTGACACCCGCACTAATCAATAATCGATCAATCTCCGCATTAAATATATATCCACTGACATGGACTCCACAGCCGTCTGTGCACAGAATTCCAGAGATTCACCGCACCTTGGACTAAAGAAATTCCTCCTCGTCTCCTTACTAAAGGTACGTCCTTTTATTTTGGGCCAAATTCCACTGGAGGACCACAGCAATGGTCTTTGAAGAAGCGAGGAATTGCAGATGCTGCTTTACAAAGAAAAGACCAAAAGGCCCATACTGACCAAACACCTTTTCAATCTCTGCCTTATAACTATCCACTGACTTGGCCTCCACAGCCTGCTGTGGGGCAATGTGTTAAAGGCTTGGTATAAGCAGTCAATTAATCAAAATTCTCCTGTGGTCAGGATTGAACCCATGTAGGGTTGAGGATCCAGATCTCTCTGTGTCCTGGGAGTGCAGCGTAGGTTTACAAGGTTAATTCCCGGGATGGCGGGACTGTCATATGCTGAGGGAATGGAGCGGCTGGGCTTGTACACTCTGGGGTTTAATAGGATGAGAGGGAATCTTATTGAAACATTTAAGATTGTTAAGGGTTTGGACACACTAGAGGCGGGAAACATGTTCCCGATGTTGGGGGAGTCCAGAACCAGGGGCTGCACGGTTTAAGAATAAGGTGTCAGTCATTTAGAACGGAGACGAGGAAACACTTTTTCTCACAGAGAGTGGTGAGTCTGTGGAATTCTCTGCCTCAGAGGGCGGTGGAGGCCGGTTCTCTGGATGCTTTCAAGAGAGAGCTAGATAGAGCTCTTAAAGATAGTGGAGTCAGGGGATATGGGGAGAAGCAGGAACGGGGTACTGATTGGGGATGATCAGCCATGATCACATTGAATGGCGGTGCTGGCTCGAAGGGCTGAATGTCCTACTCCTGCACCTATTGTGTAACCTGGTGCCTCTGTTAGCCTGGAGCATCTCAGTGTGTCTTGTTGCATGGGGCACATTAATCCTTTGTCCCTACCAGTGCAACTCAGTGCCTCTCCTTGGCCTAAGGAACCTCAGCAACCCTTTTCGGCCAGAACTCCTCTTCTTGGCCCAGGGCAGTTCACTGCCTGTCCCGGCAGAAGCAGAAGGCTGCTGTCATACAAATGTTCCAACAGACCCAGCTGGCAATGGTGCCATTTGATAACAAGGTTTGAGACTGTCTTTGACTAGGATGTGCATAATAACAGGAGCATGCCCACCATCCTCAACCCCGCCATTCAATAAAACCCTTGTTTAAGAAGGAACTGCAGATGCTGGAAAATCGAAGGTAGACAAAAGTGCTGGAGCAACTCAGCGGGTGCGGCAGCATCTATGGAGCGAAGGAAGTAGGCAACGTTTCAGGCCAAAACCCAAAGGAAATAGGTAACGTTTCGGGTCGAAACCTGAAGGGCCTGTACAACTGCAGTCGAACCTCCCTGGTCTTGTTCTCTTTTGCTATGAATGCTAACATACCATTCGCTTTCTTCACTGCCTGCTGCACCTGCATGCCTACTTTCAATGACTGGCATACCATGACACCCAGGTCTCGTTGCAAACTCGCAGCATGTTCATCACTAGGTCGTAGGTAGGTCGTAGCAGGCCGTGATGCTAGTCGTAGGTACTCATGGCATCAAGTAGGTCGGGGCGTTTTTCTAGCCTGATGAAAGATGTCCACGAGTCAAAAAGTTTGTGAATTAGGTCGTGAAAGTGGGACAGGCCCTTAAACTAAACTAAATTCTCAATACCTATTATTTAGACGATCAAGCTGCTATTTTTTTCTATGGGCACAGTGACTTTTAAATTCACCATGTAAATGGATTTTACTTTGTAAAAGGAACCACATTACCACATCCTGAAGGGATAGTTAGTTTCTTTATTCCCTCGTCTCTTTGTGTTCTGACAGCAGCCTTTCACTATCTGTCAAGCACTGTCCCGATCGATCTATCCTCTTTTTTAATCTCTGCTCTTCAGCTCTCTCTCAATATCTGCTAACTTTTGACACTCACTTATCTTTTGATCGTTGCCCTTAAGAAGCCTCCCTGTGTTTATCCGGTTGTGGGATTCCTCCAGCGTCAATCTCTCTCTCTTGACCTCAGATGTCCGCCTCCGCCCTTTGTACGATTGCTTGCTATTTTCCATTACCCTTCTGTCTCCCGGACGATGTTCCCTGCTACATTTTTGACGGACTGAAGCCAGTCATCCTCTCTGTCTATGATCTTCTAACTCCGTGCCAGAGGAGGACGTCGGAGTCCAGAGATGAGAAATACAGTGGGGAAACAGGCCCTTAGGCCCAAAATGACCATCGATCACCCGTCCACACTGGCTCTGCCTAGAAAGGAACTGCAGCCGCTGGTTTAAACCGAAGATAGGCGCAA
>OY740816.1:20066923-20081923 GCA_963514005.1 Raja brachyura | reverse complement strand
TGTCCTGATTTGAAACCAACCTCTGATCCAGGTTGGTCTGAAGAAGGGTCTCGACCCGAAACGTCGCCTATCTCCTTCGCTCCTTAGATGCTGCTGCACCCGCTGAGTTTCTCCAGCTTTTTGTGTAACCCTCTGATCCAGGTAATTCCACTACATGTCAGAGGCAAAGACGTGGCCTTCAGGTAAAGGCTTTCGGAAAAGAATGGGCGAAACTGAATTAGAATCGATTTTTATTCAGAGGCCTGCACTGAATGACAGCATGATGTATGGGAAAAGCATTGGTGGTCAAAGCAAACTGGCCAGTTGCCACCTCATGCCACAAGTTATATCGTACGTTAGGAGATATGTTGTAGTCTGCGCCATTGTCTGCCTGTTGACAGTCCATTAAAGATTTGTTTCTTAATTTGTGCTTCCTTCAAATAACAGAGAGTGGAGCTCGAAATCTGTGGCCACAGGTAAGGTTAAAGAACAGGAGCAGAAGATAGACACGAAAAGCTGGAGTAACTCAGCGGGACAGGCCGCATCTCTGGAGAGAAGGAATGGGCGACGTTTCGTGTCGAGACCCTTCTTCAGACTGCAATACCTCTAGCTTCCCTCTCCACTGACTCAGTCTGAAGGAGGGTTCCGACCTGAAACGGCACCCATTCCTTTTCTCCAGAGATGCTGCCTGACCCGCTGAGTTACTCCCGCAATTTGTGTCCATCTCCCTCCTTCATAAGTTCATGCTCATAAGTGATAAGAGAAGAATTAGGACATTCGGCCCATCAAGTCTACTCCGCCATTCAATCATGGCCAGTTCATTGGCTATATTTAAGAGAGAGTTAGATGTGGCCCTTGTGGCTAAAGGGATCAGGGGGTATGGAGAGAAGGCAGGTACAGGATACTGAGTTGGATGATCAGCCATGATCATATTGAATGGTGGTGCAGGCTCGAAGGGCCGAATGGCCTACTCATGCACCTATTTTCTATGATTCTATGATTCTATGATCTATCTCTCCCGCCTAACCCCATTCTCCCTATAACCCCTGACATTCATTGTTCTTTATCTCTCCACATCACCGTCTATATCTCCCATCTCCCTTATCCCTAACCAGTCTGAAGAAGGGTCTCGACCCAAAACATCACCCATTCCTTCTCTCCAGAGATGCTGCCCGTCCCGCTGAGTTACTCCAGCTCTTCGGTTTAAACCAGCATCTGCAGATCCTTCCTGTACAAAGAACAGGAGCAATTCTACTTAATGCTTGCCATGTATGCCCCTTACAATGAAACAGGAGGCCATTCGATGCATCGAGGCCATGCTAGCCCCAGCATGCTACTCTGAACTGTGACTATACACTTATTCTATGTTATCACAGTTTTGCATGCTACGCGCTGGGGGCATTTTATGAAGGCAACTAAGCATTAATCCTGTACGCTATCACTATCCTACACACACTAAGGACTGTTTACAAGTTTTCCGAAGCTAATTAACCTAAAGCCTGCAGTACTTTGGAGTGTGGGAGGAAACCGGAGCACCCGGAGAAAACCCAGGCGGTCACGGGGAGAACGTACGTACGGATGGCACCTGTAGTCAGTATCAAACCTGGGTCTCTGGCCCTGTAAGGCAGCAACTCTACTGATTGGGGATGATCAGCCATGATCACATTGAATGGCGGTGCTGGCTCGAAGGGCCGAATGGCCTACTCCTGCACCTATTGTCTATTGTCTATTGTCTACCACTGCGCCACCGTGCCGCCCATGCCGGGGATGTGCCGAATGGCCTGTTTTTGAGCTGTAATTACTCTCCACATTAATCAGCTCGGGTGTGTCGAGAGACATGGTGAATGAAGTATTGCGAGGCCAAAAGAGACTGCAGATGGTGCAGATTTTATACGTTCTCCCTGTGCCCGCGCGGGATTTTTTCCCGGATCCGCCGGTTTCCTCCCACACTCTACGAAGTATATACATGTTTGTAGGCTTCTGTAATCTGTAAACTGACTCTCATGTGCAGGATAGTGTTTGTGTATGGGGTGATCGATGGGCGATATGAGGGACAAGGCAGGTGAATGGGGTTAGATAGATCAGCCATGATTGAATGGCGGAGCAGACTTGATGGGCCGAATGGCCTAGTTCTGCCCCTTTCACTTATGACCTTATGACCTTATGACCCCGGTGGGCCCGAGGACCTGTTTCCACACTGTATCTCCAAAGTGGAAAATCTAAAAGTCTAAAATAGTTGGGTTGCCCTGAAATTCTCTCACTGCTGCTTGCCTTCGAGCTCGCGGAGCTGGCCGACTTCGGAGCGGGAAGAGCTGTGGTGGCGCGCGGCTGCAACCCGACTTCGGAGCTTCGGAGGCTCCAGCCACAGGCCCGGTGGAAAGGAACATCGGGAACTCGCGGGTCCCTGGTGGGAGACCGCTTTTCGGAGCTCCCGCAACGGCAACTTGTCCCTCTGGAATCGCGGGGTTTAAAGGACACGGAGCGGGCCTAACATCGCCCGGCGTGGCTTAAACGGCCACAGGACTCACCATCGTCCACCGGGGGCTTTAACATCGGGAGCCCCAGTTTGCCTAGACGCTGCAGTTGGACTGCTGGACTGTGGGAGAAGAACGCAGGAAAGAGATAAGACTTCGCCTTCCATCACAGTGAGGAAGTGTTGGAGACTCACTGTGATGGATGTTTGTGTAAACTGTGTTAAGTCTGGGTCTTGGGTTTTTTTTGTAATGTAAAACTGTAGAAAATGCAATTTTGTTATGACAATAAAAGGCATTCTATTCTATTCTATTCCTCATTGTAATCCAGTCAATACACCCACTGAAATTGCTCTCCTTGCAGTTAATTAAGAGAAAACATGAGAAAACAAAATATCTGCTTCAATCAAATGACCGATTCCTCAAGACTGAGAATGCACCGCACTGCTGTGATGATGAGTTGCTGTCTTATGCCAACAGAGACGCGGGTTCGATCCTGACCATGGGCGTTGCCTGTACGAAATTTGCTCGTCCTTCCCAGGTCCTTTTCTCCAAGATCTTCAGTTTCCTCCCACACTCTGAAGGCGTCCAGGTTTTGTAGGTTAATTGGCCTGGTATAAATGTAAATTGTCCCTAGTATGTGTAGGTGAAGAAGGAACTGCAGATGCTGGAAAATCGAAGGTATGCACCTCACTATCGTAAACACACTAGGATAGTGTTAATGTGTGGGGGTCGCTGTTCGGTGCGGACATGCTGGGCCAAAAGACCCGTTTCCCGGCTGTATCTCTAAACTAATCTAAAAAACTAAACTAAGGTTGTTTAAGGCTGTTTCTAAGCTGTGTTGTTCTATATTCTCGTGTTAAAGAAGGAACTGCAGATGCTGGAGAATCGAGGGTTACACAAAAAGCTGGAGAAACTCAGCGGGTGCAGCAGCATCTAAGGAGCGAAGGAGATAGGCGACGTTTCGGGTCAGGGATCAGGGAAACGAGAGATATAGACGGTGATGTGTAGAGATAAAGAATACTTTTTTGCATATCTTTCATTCATTGTTCTTTATCTCTCCACATCACCGTCTATATCTCTCGTTTCCCTGATCCCTGACCAGTCTGAAGAAGGGTCTCGACCCGAAACGTCGCCTATCTCTTTCGCTCCTTAGATGCTGCTGCACCCGCTGAGTTTGTTCTATATTCTCTCTGACTCTTGTCTCTCGCTGGTCTTTTCACTGCACTCTTAATGCTAATTTTCTGGCCAATTGGTATAGCGTTCCCTTCACTTTCATTATTAATCTGCTTTCCCTGCCAATATTATTTTCCAGTTCTATCATTATTAATTTGCCTGCCTTGTCAGCACTAGAATTCCTGCTCTACAATCTTGATTTTGCTTTTGACGGCTCTGGGCCTCGCTGGAGTTTAGAAGGATTGAGGGGCGACCTCATTGAAACTCACAATTAGTGAAAGGCTTGGATAGAGTGGATGTGGAGAGGATGCTTCCACTAGTGGGAGAGTCCAGGACCAGAGGTCATGGCCTCAAATTTAAAGGACGTTCCTCTAGGAAGGAGGTGAGGAGGAATTTGTTTAGTTAGAGGGTTGTGAGTGTGGAATTCTTTGCCACGGATGTCTGTGGAGGCCAAGTCAACAGATATTTTAAGGCAGAGATAGATAGATTCTTGATTGGTACGGGTGTCAAGAGTTATGGTGGGAAGGCAGGAGAATGGTATGAGTGCAGGCAGGTGGGACTAAGGGAAAAAAGTTGTTCGGCACGGACTTGAAGGGCCGAGATGGCCTGTTTCCGTGCTGTAATGTTATATGGTTATATGGTTATATGGAATGGGGTTGGGAAGGAGAGATAGATCAGCTATGATAGAATGGTGGAGTAGACATGATGGGCCGAATGGCCTAATTCTGTTCCTATTACCTATGACATTAATCCGCTTACATGTCCCAATATTAATTTCCAGTTCTATCTATTCTCCTGATGTTGGGGGAGTCCAGATATTCCCGATGTTGGGGGAGTCCAGATATTCCCGATGTTGGGGGAGTCCAGATATTCCCGATGTTGGGGGAGTCCAGATATTCCCGATGTTGGGGGAGTCCAGATATTCCCGATGTTGGGGGAGTCCAGAACCAGGGGCCACACAGTTTAAGAATAAGGAGTAAGCCATTTAGAACGGAGATGAGGAAACACTTTTTCTCACAGAGAGTGGTGAGTCTGTGGAATTCTCTGCCTCAGAGGGCGGTGGAGGCCGGTTCTCTGGATGCTTTCAAGAGAGAGCTAGATAGGGCTCTTAAAGATAGCGGAGTCAGGGGATAAGGGGAGAAGGCAGGAACGGGGTACTGATTGGGAATGATCAGCCATGATCACATTGAATGGCGGTGCTGGCTCGAAGGGCCGAGGGGCCTACTCCTGCACCTATTGTCTATTGGCTAATGTCTATCGTTACTAATCGTGCTTGTCAGCACTACAATTTGCTGATTTTCCTCTCTCGTTGGTGCTAATATTCCCTGTTCTCACCTTTCCGATTGTCCTACTGCAGAGATGCTAATTATCCGGCCTTCCGCCCTCCAACCCGCATCCGGGTGAGCAAACGCGATCTGTAATCATTAGTTTGAAAAATATATTGGGACGATTTACCAAACCTTTGAACAAAAGGCCTGAAAATCCATAGTTCAACAAAAGAAAGAAAAAGGAAATGAATGTGCCGGAGGTTGGAACTTAATTTGAACTGAGAAATTACAACATTTCTCGCCTAGCATATTAATTTTTGACTTTGCATTGTGCCTCTAGCATTTAGAAAAAGATTGTTCAGTGGAAGAAAATGCTCCAGACTGTTTGTTACACAATGTTTCCCGAATAAATTAGGTTGTTGGTGAAAAACATCAAGGTGACATTACAACGCAAACTAGTTTAATTTAGTTTAGTATTGCCTAGTGGAGGCAGTAGACAATAGACAATAGGTGCAGGAGTAGGCCATTCGGCCCTTCGAACCAGCACCGCCATTCAATGTGATCTTGGCTGATCGTTCCCAATCAGTACCCCGTTCCTGCCTTCTCCCCATATCCCCTGACTCCGCTATCTTTAAGAGCCCTATCTAGCTCTCTCTGGAAAGTTTCCAGAGAACCGGCCTCCACCGCCCTCTGAGGCAGAGAATTCCACAGACTCACAACGCTCTGTGAGAAAAAGTGTTTCCTCGTCTCCGTTCTAAATGGCTTACCCCTTATTCTTAAACTGTGACCCCTGGTTCTGGACTCCCCCCAACATCGGGAACATGTTTCCTGCCTCTAGCCAGTCCAAACCCTTAACAATCTTATATGTTTCAATAAGATTCCCTCTCATCCTATTAAACCCCAGAGTGTACAAGCCCAGCCGCTCCATTCTCTCCGCATTTGACAGTCCCGCAACCCCGGAAATTAACCTTGTAAACTTACTCTGCACACCCAGGACACAGAGAGATACCGAGATCCATAAGCCTTTAACACATTGCCCCACAGCAGGCTATGGAGGCCAAGTCAGTGGATAGTTATAAGGCAGAGATTGAAAATATTCTTGTTCAGTACGGGTCTTTTGGTCTTTTCTTGGTAAAGCAGCATCTGCAATTCTTTGCTTCTACAAAGAGCATTGCTGTGGTCCTTCAGTGGAATATGGCCCAAAAATCTTGAAGAGCCCTATCTATCTCCGTCTTGAAAGCATCCAGAGAACCTGCCTCCACTGCCCTCTGAGGCAGAGAATTCCGCAGATGTGTACTAACGGAGTAAACTGAACTCAACTAAATGAACTAACTTGAACTGAACAAAACAAAACCTTGCCCAGCACCTCCCAAACCAGAAGAGAAATCTCCTTCATCCTGAGACAAGATCAGGATTGCATGAAGTAGAAGATCCATGCATGTAATTGCATTAGAAAACCTCATTTGGCCTTTGACTAAGACAAAAGAAAGACAACACTGGAAAATCTCATGACCTCAATTTGTTCCTGGTGCTCTCCGCAAAGTCTTTATGCTGATCTGAGCTTTCAGAATGATTGCCTCGTGGTTATTTTTCATTTTTGTTTCCAAATCAGGACAAATCCAAAATGACAGGTACCATCAAATACTCATCTGACACTAAGACAATTTTATAATTAAATTGTGATTCATCTTAATGTAGATGCTGGTATGCTGATAAAGGGATGCATCCAATTAGGGAACTGGATCTGAGGTGACAGGGAACAGTCTTCGGGGGGGGGGGGGGGTGGTAAGGGTGAAGAGGGTGGTGGGAGGGGGGACTGAGATAGAGAGACAATATCTAAGGAACCTAGACACAAAATGCTGGAGTTTCTCAGCGGATCAGGCCCCATCTCTGGAGGAAAAGGAATAGGTGACATTATTCCCTTTTTCAGTCTGAAGAAGGGTTCCGACCCGAAACATCACCTATTCTTTTCAAATAAAAAGTACAAGTAGGAAGGAAATGCCGGTGTTGGTTTAAACCGAAGATAGACGCAAAATTCAGTCTGAGGAAGCGTCTCGACCTGAAATGTCACCCACTCCTTCTCTCCGGTCTCTCTGCCTGTCCCACTGAGTTATGCCCCTGTCCCACTTAGGAAACCTGAACAGAAACCTCCGGGGACTTTGTGCCCCACCCAAGGTTTCCGTGCAGTTCCTGGAGGTCTCCCTAATGGTCGATAGTGGTTTCCGTTTAAAAAATCGGTAATGTTTTTGTCGAAGCCGGTTGCGATGCTAGTTGAAGGTGGTTGCCGGTTGACGAAAAACCTCCAGGAACCGCACAGAAGCCTTGGGTGGGGCGCAAAGTCTCCAGAGGTTTCCGTTCAGGAGCATTAATCCAACATTTTGTGTCTACCTTTAGTATAAACCAGCATCTGCAGTTCCTTTCTACACAATATCTAAAGAACCATTGACTTGTCGGATGTATTGGTGAGTTAGTGACTTAATTGGTTTGGTTTAAATTTAACTAGTTTTTCCTTTATTCCCTTTGATCCAATCTCTCATGCATTGAATGATGATTTCTATGGCAAAGGCAACATTTAAGGGTCTGTCCCAATTTCGCGACATCATGTACGCAAGGTGAGGCGTGGTGGCGTATGCAGTGACACGCTAACGCACGCGGCACCCCAGTATTTTGGGATTCCCAAAATCCTCGCGAAACGTGCAAATGTCGTCCAAATGCCCCAAGGAAGGGGTAGTTGCACCTGCGAACCCAAACCAACGCTCAACAGAGCTTTCATTGTTATTGTGGCACGGAAGCGCAGCGGTAGAGTTGTTGCCTCGCAGCACCAGAGACCCGGGTTCAGTCCTGACCTCAGGTGCTGTCTGTGTGGAGTTTGCACGCTCTCCCTGCGACCGTGTGTGCTCCGGTTTCCTCCCAAGTCCCAACGACGTGCGGGTTTTTGTAGGTTAATAGGCCTCCGTATAGAAAAGTCGGGCGTGGATGAGGAAGTGTAATAACATAGAACTAGTGTGAACGGAACGGACTGGGTGGGCCGAAGGGCCTGTTTCCATGATGTATCTCTAAACTAAACTAACCTCTCAATCCCATTCTCACTCGGGGCAAGCTACCACTTGCTACATTAACTGGGAATATTTTCCAGCATTGATCCAGAAGATCGACAGTCTGATCCGGCTCTCCGGGATATAATGTGTAGGGACTAACTGCAGATGCTGCTTTACACCAAAGATAGACACAAAAGACCTCCAAGCTGGTTACCAAACTCGCAGAACTGGGTCTCTGCGCATCCCTCTGCAATTGGATCCTTGACTTCCTCATCCACAGACCACAGTCTGTTCGTATTGGTGGAAATGTGTCAGGATAACAATCAGCACGGGAGCACCTCAAGGCTGCGTGCTCAGCCCCCTGCTGTACTCACTCTATACTCATGACTGCGTAGCCGGTCATAGTGCGAACTTCATCATCAAGTTCGCTGAAGCCACCACTGTTGTGGGACGTATCACTGGTGGAGATGAGTCAGAGTATAGAAGAGAGATCGAGCGACTGTCCATATGGTGCCAGCACAACAACCTGGCCCTCAACACCAGCAAAACCAAGGAACTGATTGTTGACTTTGGAAGGAGTAGGATGGGGACCCACAGTCCTGTTTATATCAACAGGTCGATGGTTGAAAGGATCACGAGCTTCAAATTCCTGGGCGTGCACATCTTTGAAGATCTTTCCTGGTCCGAGAACACAGATGCAATTATTAAGAAAGCACATCAGCACCTCTACCTCCTGAGAAGATTACGGAGAGTTGGTCTGTCAAGGAGGACTCTCTCTAACTTCTACAGGTGTACAGTAGAGAGCTTGCTGACCGGTTGCATCGTGGCTTGGTTCGGCAACTTGAGCGCCCTGAAGAGGAAAAGACTACAAAAAGTAGTAAACACTGCCCAGTCCATCATAGGCTCTGACCTTCCTTCCATCGAGGGGATTTATCGCAGTCGCTGCCTCAAAAAGGCTGGCAGCATCATCAAGGACCCACACCATCCTGGCCACACACTCATCTCCCTGCTACCTTCAGGTAGAAGGTACAGGAGCCTGAAGACTGCAATGACCAGGTTCAGGAATAGCTACTTCCCCACAGCCATCAGGCTATTAAACCTGGCTCGGACAAAACTCTGAACATTAATACCCCTCCATCTGTTATTTGCACTTTATCAGTTTATTTATTCATGTGTGTATTTACGTATATAATGGTATATGGACACACTGATCTGTTTTGTAGTCAATGCCTACCAGTCTGAAGAAGGGTCTCGACCCGAAACGTCGCCTCTCTCCTTCGCTCCTTAGATGCTGCTGCACCCGCTGAGTTTCTCCAGCTTTTTGTGTACCACCTACTATGTTCTGTTGTGCTGAAACAAAGCAAGAATTCCATTGTCCTATCAGGGACACATGACAATAAACTCTTTTGACTTAGACTTTGAAAATGCTGGAGTAACTCAGCGGGTCAGGAGGCATCTCTGGATAGAAGGATCCGCCTATCGAGAGATGCTGCCTGTCCCGCTGAGTTCCTCCAGCATTTTGTGTCTGGCTTCCTCACGAAGCCTGCGTCGATGGGACCACCTGGAGCAAACAGAGCCTTAAGTTCAAACAAGGACTATGGGGGCCCAAACAGCGCACTCCTCCCTTACATCTGACATTTGCACGGAACTCCCAGGAAACCTGCAACCTTCCACAACTGCAAACAGCGGAGACCACTTCAATTACACTAAATCCATTTACAACAGCAACATGATTCTCACGACCGTACTGCTGATATTTGCAGTCTCTCTCAAAGGGGGATTGAATCCAAGCATCAATTTTCTAGGTTGTCTTCCAATTAAAATGTGCCTTAATCTTTCTTCCAATATTTTGACCTAGGAAAATAGTATGTGAAACACTAGAGAATCATAAGAGACATAGATAGTAAGGGTGTGGGAAGGAAGTGCAGATGCTGGTTTAAACCAAAGATAGACACAAAAAGCTGAAGTAACTCAGCGGGATGGGCAGCATCTCTGGAGAGAAGGAATGGGTGACGTTTTGGGTCAACTTGAGACGTCACCCTTTCCTTCCCTCCCAGAGATGCTGCCGGTCCTGCTGAGTTACTCCAGCATTTTTGCATCTATCTTAGATAGTAAGGGGGTCAGGGAACATCAGCCAGGAGAATGGGGTGGAGAGGGAAGGATAGTTCAGCCGTGATTGAATGGCGGAGTAGACATGATGGGCCGAATGGCCTAATTCTGCTCCGATCACTTGTGGACTTACAGGGTAGTCAGTATCTGTGTCCAGGGTGGAAATGTCAAAGACTAGAGGACATAACCTCACTGTCCCACTGCGGCAACCTAATTTGCGAGTTTAGAAAAGTTTGCTCTTGACTCAAACTCGCAGCATGGTCGACACGTGGTCCTAGGAGGTCACTAGAACTCTCCTTCATGCTCGAGGGAAGTTCCTGCATACTCGCGGCCTCAGTTTGATCGAGGAAAATTCTTCAGCATGTTGAAAAAATTTCCGCGAGTAAAAATTGGTCGGCATGGTTCTTTGTAACTCGTAGTGCAGTGGAGTGGGGTCACTATTTAGATACAGGCAGTCGAGGGCAGCCGTAGGCAATCTCTTTTGCTGACCGGGCATTTTATTTGGCTCATTGGAGTTTTCAGGACCAAGGAAAACCGATCGGTAATGTTAAATGGCTGCTACATTTTTATTAACAGTTGTCTGGCTTCTTAAAAATGTCTCCACTCCTCCCCCCTTCTCTCCCCCTTCCCTCCCCTTCTCCCCCCTTCTCTCCCCAACCCCCCCCACACTCTCTAAAGGACTTACCGTACACTGTGCCAGCCGTCTTTTACCTTCCTGTTCATCGCGGGTATGAATTTCAGACAGAGCTCCCCCGCTTTCCCTGGCCCCCGCCTTTGCGATGTGCGTGTGTGTGTGCGATTGTGTGTGTGTGTGTGTGTGCGCGTGTGTGTGTGTGTGTGTGTGTGTGTGTGTGTGTGTGTGCGGACACTCGATCCAGCTCGAGTTTTTTCAGGCGAGTGCCCTCGAGCTTGAAGGTCGAAGACAGTCTGTGAAAAGTCACGTTAGTGGGACAGGCCCTATTGCTTTAAGATGAGAGGGTGAAAGTATAAAGGGGATGTGTGTGGAGGAAGTTTTTTCATTCAGTGGTGGGTGCCTTGAACAGGGCGCGCTGCCAGGGTGGTGGTGGAGACAGATACAATAGTGGCATTGAAGAGGCTTTTGTATAGGCACACGGATATGCAGAGGCCCTGTGGCCGCACACGTACTATCCCATGTCCCATATGAGTCTCATTCCTTGTCACACGTTCATAGGTTCATGTGATAGGAACAGAATTAGGCCATTCGGCCCATCAAGTTTTCTCCGCCGTTCAATCATGGCTGATCTATCATTCTCTCTCAACCCCATTCTCCCGCCTTCTCCCCATAACTTCTGACACCCGCACTAATTGTCAAAACATTATTGAGTAACAAACTATGCATACTTTCATACATCACAGATTGCAGCCTCATACAATAGACAATAGACAATAGGTGCAGGAGTCGGCCATCCGGCCCATCGAGCCAGCAGCGCCATTCAATGTGATCCAGGCTGATCATCCCCAATCAGTACCCCGTTCCTGCCTTCTCCCCATAATTGCCAGGTTATCCCCTTTATCATCTATTTACCATGCCCTCGCTTTCCCAACCATGCTGATGTTCTGTGAAGATCAAAGTCTATTTCACACTATGATGAATTATTGAGTTGCAGGAACGATGCCGTCTTGGGAGCCTGCGATTGTGTGAGATTTATGATTCCTCGCAAGTGGCCACTGATCAAAAGGGAAGACTTGGGTGTCATTGACAGTCCTATATTAATCCTGCCATTGTTTCTCAGGTCCTGTGGTCTGCCTCCACTCAATAGTTAGCATGGAAAACAACATTAACCAGAGTTCTCTCAGAGAGGGCGACCAGCTGACAGGTCAATTATATCTTTTATTCGTAATCCAAGAAAGTTGAAGTTTTTCATTCACGCAAAAATGTTCTGTCTCGTTAGTGTCCCCCTTGATTAAATGCTCAATTGACGACTGAGGTTCAAGAGGCAGAATTGTGTTTTTTTTTTAATGGTTTAGAGATTCGGCGCGGAAACAGGCCCTTCAGCCCACCGAGTCCGCACCGACCAGCAATCCCCGCACACTAACACTATCCTACACACGCACTGGGAACAATTTACAATCATTTTACCAAGCCAATTAACCTATGAACCTGCACGTTTTTGGAGTGTGGGAGGAAACCCGAAGATCTTGGAGAAAACCCACGCAGGTCACGTGGAGAACGTACAAACTCCGTACAGTCAGCACCCGTAGTCAGGATGGAACCCGGGTCTCTATCGCTGTAAGGCAGCAACTCTACTGCTGCGCCACCGTGCCGCTCCTCAAAACTGTTTTTTACTGCATAAAAGTTGTGGGTTCAAGACTCACATAAGGGACTTACGGCCCTGTCCCACTGTACAAGTTCATTCAAGAGCTCTCCCGAGTTTAAAAAAAAAAATCAAACTCGTGGAAGCACATGGAATGTACGTAGCGGGTACGTAGGAGCTCGGGACATCTCTTAGCGGCACGTAACGCTAACGGCAGGTACTCGGGAAATGCGGGTAAGCTCGGGAAGACTCGTGAAGATTTTTCAACATGTCCACGAGAGCCCCGAGTACCTACGAGCGGCCATTACCGTACATCTCCGAGTACGAATCAGGGGAAACTCGGGAGAGCTCTTGGAATGAACTCGTACAGTGGGACAGGGCCATCAGATTAAGACTTGAGTCAGTCAAGAGTGTTCAATTGTCATATGTACCGACAAGAAAACAATGGAGTTGTTACTTGTAGCAGCAAAACAACCCAATAATTAATAGGCATAATAATAGTGGAAAAGTCCTTATGCCCCTGTCCCACTTAGGGAACCTGAACAGAAACCTCTGGAGACTTTGCGCCCCACCCAAGGTTTCCGTGCGGTTCCCGGAGGTTTTTTGTCAATCTCCCAAATGGTCGAAAGTGGTTTCCGTTTTAAAAATCGGTAATTTTTTAGTCGAAGCCGGTTGCGATGCTAGTTGAAGGTGGTTGCCGGAGGACCAAAACCTCCAAAAACCTCCGGGAACCGCACGGAAACCTTGGGTGGGGCGCAAAGTCTCCAGAGGTTTCCGTTCAGGTTTCCTAAGTGGGACAGGGGCATAAGTGCTACCAAAGACAGCCCATAGTTGAAGTTAGTGTTGTGTGGTGTTCAAGAGCCTGATGGTTATTGGGAAGAAGCTGTTCATGAACCTAGTGGTCATAGTTTTCAGACCCCAATACTTTTTTCTCTATGGTAGGAATGTCTATCTGTGAGAGCGTGGCCAGGGGTGGTGTTCGTCTGATGATACTCGTTGCCTTTTTGAGGAAGTGTCTCCTATAGATTGGGACCTTCTGCAGGTCCTGACCCGAAACATCACCTATCCATGTTCTCCAGACCTGTGCAGTTACTCCAGCATTTGTGTCCTTTTGTGCAAATCAGTAGCTATAGTTGCTTGTTTCTCCGATATAGAGCCCCTTGCTGGTGGAGATCCACACCTGTGATGGACCAGGCAGTGTCTACAGGGCCTGTCCTACAAGCATGCAACTCCATGCGATGAGCGCGACCTAACGTGGTCGCTTGAGCCGTCCGGCGTCGCGGGGCCGGTCCCACTTCGATCGCCGGAGCCGTGCGGAATTGTGCGGAGTTCGTCCCGACATCGCGCGGGGCTCCGAAAAACTGACTATGTTCAAAAATTCCGCGTGGCAACGGCTTGTCGGCTCGCAGTCGCCTCGACGCATTACACACCGTCTCGACGTCGTGCCTCCGTGACCCTCTCTGTAGGTGCCTCCGTGACCCTCTCTGTGTGTGGCTCCGTGGCCCTCTGTGTGTGTGCCTCTGTGCCCCTCTCTGTGTGCCCCTCTCTGTCCTGGCGAACTTACCTGAAGACTTCTCTCCAAGTTCGCCTCACTTTGCACCGCGTTGCGCCACTCACCCGACCTCCGCGCGGCCCTCGCTGCCGGTTTGGTCCCGCTTTCCGCATGCAGGCGCATGCTGGTGGGAACGGCCCTGTACAGGGGATCACCCGACCTCCACGCGGCTCCCGCTTCTAGTTTGATCGTGCCCACCGCATGGAGTCGGATGCTGGTAGGACAGGCCCTTACCACTCACTGTAATCACCTTAATTCCTGGGTGTTTGAGCTGCCGAACCAGACTGTAATACAATCACTCAGCATGCCCTCCACCATAGAGGTGCAATTCCCAGGTTCGACCCCGACTACGGGCGCTGTCTGTACGGAGTTTGTACGCACGCAATCCCCGTGACCTGCGTGGGCTTTCTCCGAGATCTCCGGTTTCCTCCCACACTCCAAAGACGTGCAGGTATCTAGGTTAATTGGCTTGGTATAAATGTAATTGCCCCTGGTGTGTGTGTAGGATAGTGTTAATGTGCGGAGATCGCTTGGTGGCACGGACACGGTGGGCCGAAGGGCCTGTTTCCGCGCTGTATCTCCAAAAGTTAACCTAAAATTGTAGAACATTTAGGGTTGTGCTGAATTCTCTAAGGATGCTCGATATAGGGTGGCACAGTGGTGCTTAGAGTAGAGCTGCTGCCTCACAGCACCATAGGCCCGGGTTCGATCCTGACCTTGGGTGCTGTCTGTATGGAGTTTGCACGTTCTCCCTGCAACCACCTGTATCACTAAACTAAACTAAACTAAACTTCACATGATAGTTGCTTGGTAAATGCAAAAAATTGTCCCTAGTGTGTGTAGGATAGTGCAAATGGGCTGGGATCGCTGGTCGGCACGGACACAGTGGGCCGAAGGGCCTGTTTCTGCGCTGTATTCGAAACTAAAGCATCACTGAAAAGGCGATGGCCTGCTCCCATGCTGTTTGTGGCCCTCAGCCACGATTTTCATACATCTTGGATAACGTGTCAACTGGTTTCTGGAACCAGACCTCCCTGAGGCAAAATGAGGCGAGGAAAAGCCTGGCGTTCCGCCGTGTTATGCCATTTATTCCTGCATTCCTGACTGAAAAGGCACTCTCCCCAGAGTGAG
>OY740816.1:19919423-20061923 GCA_963514005.1 Raja brachyura | reverse complement strand
GGCCAGTTCATTGGCTATATTTAAGAGGGAGTTGGATGTGGCCCTTGTGGCTAAGGGGACCAGAGGGAATGGAGAGAAGGCAGGTACGGGATACTGAGTTGGATGATCAGCCATGATCATATTGAATGGCGGTGCAGGCTTGATGGGCCGAATGGCCTACTCCTGCACCTAATTTCTATGTTTCTATGTCTATGTTTCTATGTAACTGTCGCTGTATGTCATGTTGTTACTTGTGGACGGAGCACCAAGGCAAATTCCTTGTATGTGAATACTTGGCCAATAAACTTACTTACTTAGTTCTTAATTCCCCCACGCTGGGTCAAAGATTCAATGCATTCACTCTGTTTATTCCCCTCATGATTTTATACACCTCTATAAGACCACCCTTAGCCTCCTGTATTTGGTTTAGTTTAGTTCAAAGATACAGCATGGAAACAGGCCCTTCGGCCCACCGAGTCCACACTGACCCGGAATCACCCGCACACTAGCACTATCCTACACACACTCGGGACTAATTACAACAATTTACCGACGCCAATTAAACTGCAATTGGGATGTGGGAGGAAACCGGAGCACCCGGAGAAAACCCAGGCGGTCACCGAGTATGTCGAAACTTGAGGTCAGGATCGAACCGGGGTCTCTGGCGCTGTGAGGCAGCAGCTCTACCAGCTGCGCCACCGTGCCGCCCACCACGTGTGTGTGTGGGTGTGTGTGTGTGTGTGTACCAGGTGGAGGAAGATGAGGGGATCGACGGGTTGAGAGATGAGCAATAATAGCAAGACTAGGGGTGCAGTCAGCTCTGGAGTTTCTATTAGCCTGTACAACACACAGGCATTACAGAATGCTCCTTGTTCTTGGGTCTCTGGTGCTGTCAGACAGACATCCATGGGGGATACAGGTCCACCACCAATTTTCCGGCACCCTCGGTTCCAGAGCCTTTCTGGAATATCTGTTTTGCCAGACCAACCAGGTCACGGCCTGCGAGAGGAGTCCAACGGTACCGAAACATTCCACCGAGAGGCCGCGATACCGGCCCGCAAAGTCGGCCTCGGAATTTGTCCATGGGAACGGATCTCCGGCTCTGACCGGGCCGGAGTTCCAGAGACCCGGGCGCAGGCGGCAAATTTGTCCCGACAATTGGCCGCGGAAGTCCCGATGAGGTCGAGATCGGTCGCCTCACCCAGCCGAAGCGCCACATTTTCGGGGGAGCTTCCAGGGAGGAATTTAAAATGCCCTCTCGTAATGTTGTCCAGATTAAAGGTGCCGGGCAAACAGTTGTCAGAAAACCAATGGTGGACTTGTACTTCTAAGGTGCACTTTCTTTAGCAGTGGAGGAATTGACAAAACAAAATATGCATCTAGCAAACTCACACAGAGAATAAAGCAATAAGATCTGAAGATACTGTATGCTTCCAGAAATAATGACTCAGATAAACGATAAGAGAGAACAGAGTAAAATAAATATCAAACTGCATGTTTGTACATATTGGTAGAGCATGCCAAGACTTTCAGAATGAATAACAATGAGGAATAGATCGGGTAGATACACAGAGTCTCTTGCCCAGAGTAGGGGAATCGAGGACCAGAGGACACAGGTTTAAGGTGAAGGGGAAAAGATTTAATAGGAATCTGAGGGGTAACTTTTTCACACAAAGGGTGGTGGGTGTATGGAACAAGCTGCCAGAGGAGGTAGTTGAGGCTGGGACTATCCCAACTTTTAAGAAACAGTTAGACAGGTACACGGATAGGACAGGTTTGGAGGGATGTGGACCAAGCGCAGGCAGGTGGGACTAGTGTAGCTGGGACATGTTGGCCGGTGTGGGCAAGTTGGGTCGAAGTTGGGCCTGTTTCCACACTGTATCGTCTAGGACTCTATCAAAGTCGGCGAAAGCTGTGAAGGGGGGTGGGGTGGGGGGGGGGGGGGGGTGGAGAAGATCAAAGGAGGGCCTGGTGCAGGATGCTTTGTAATTTTGTCGGTGTCCTTTATGTGGCCACTCTTTGCATACCTTGGGTCGGCAAAACTAAGAGTTTAATTGTTACTTGTCACATGTGACAATAGAGTGTTCATTCATTCATCCATTCACTCATTCATTCATTCATTCACTCATTCACTCATTCACTCATTCACTCAACACATGCTGTTTTGGTTAGAAGATAAGGATCGTGAAACTATTAAAAATCTCCTCATATTCCCAGTGCAGGGAGCCACTAATAGCATGTGGACAAGGGAACAGTTGCACACATAATGACACAATTAGGCTCCTACCAGATAATGAAAATATTTGCATTTTGCAAGATACATTTATTAATCTCCATTATGGTGAAGTTTCAGAATTTTAATGACTTTACTTTCAGGCGGTTAATTAATCATTCGGCCAGGAGTGTTATACCCGCAGAATGATTTGTTGTTCATATGTTCAGGCCAGGCATTGTATTGATATTAACTGCCAAAGTAGGTTAGAGACCATCACATAATCCAACCTCCCTTCCATTGACTCCATCTACACCTCACGCTGCCTCAGTAAGGCCAGGAGCATAATCGAGGACCAGTCGCACCCTGGCCACTCCCTCTTCTCCCCTCTCCCATCGGGCAAAATATATATAAGTGTGAAAATGCATACCTCCAGATTCAGGAACAGTTTCTTCCCAGCTGTTATCAGGCAACAGAATCATCCTACCACAACCAGAGAGCAGCCCTGAACTACTATCTACCTCATTGGTGATGCTCGGACTATCTTTGATCAGATTTTGCTGCCGTTACCTTGCGCTGACCATTTTTTCCGTTATCATGTATCTGTACACTGTAAATAGCTCGATTGTAATCATGGATTGTCTTTCCGCTGACTGGTTAGCGCGCAACAAAAGCTTTTCGCTGGACCTCGGTGCATGTGACAATAAACTAAATTAAACTGAAACTGAAGATTGCTAAAGAAGGGTGGCGACCCGAAACGTCGCCTATTTATTTTCTCCCTGTGCCAGAGACCTGTTGGTGTGGTACGGTGGCGCATCGGTAGAGTTGCTGCTATGGGTGTTGTTGAATGCTCTCTTTACGGAGTTTGCACGCTCTCCCCGTGACCTGTGTGGGTTTTCTCCAGGTGCTCCGGTCTCCTCCCACTCTCCAAAGACGTACAGGTGTGTAGGCGAATTGGCTTGGTAAAATTGTAAATTGCCCCTCGAAGGGCCAAATGGCCTACTCCTGCACCTATTTTCTATGTTTCCATGTTTCTATGTGTGTGTAGGATAGTGTTAATGTGTGGGGATCGCTGGACCCAATGGGCCGAAGGGCCAGTTTCCGTGCGGTATCTCTAAATTAAACGAAGCAAAACAGATTTTCAACATTGTGCAGGAAGAAACTGCAGATGCTGGTTTACACAGAAGATAGACACAATATGCTGGAGTAACTCAGTGGGACAGGCAGCATCTCTGGAGAGAAGGAATGGGTGACGTTTCAGGTTGAGACCCTTCAACATTACTGTCTATAGATGTGCAAGATTTCTTACATTCTGACAGTGAATACACCTTAAATATATAATTGGCTATAAACCGCTTAGGACATATTGGAGTCACGAAAGTTCCTGCATAACCACGTTTTTCCCCTAGCGTTGAATGCTTAGTATTCTAATACGGTTACATATCAGTGGCACACGGACTGATGAAGCAGCTGTTTTGACAGGCTCCTATGAATTTTTCAATCATCTTGCCTTGACTCATGCTAATAGTTATCCTGGGAGACCACCAAGGTCATGCTTAAGGGCTATCGCAAAACAATGCAATCAGAGAATTCACAAATGACTTTAAATATCCCTGGAAGCACCTGAACAGCAGTGGAATCTAGTGGCACAGCCAATATACATCAGTGCATCGTGCAATATTATATTACATTTATTGCCACCTCTTTCCTTTACTATTTTTTTATGATTCATTGATGCAATGAAAAAGAACACCAGGTGATTAGTTATACCAGAGTTGGGACACAAAATGTAGGAGTAAACCAGAGGGTCAGTCTATATGTCTGGAGACAACGGAATAGGCGATGTCTGTAGACTGTGGTAGGAGTGTGTGATTTGATAAAATCACTACTGCCCCTACTACCTCCTCTGGCAGCTTCTTCCATATAACGCCCATTTCCAATCATTTTCCGAGCCAATTGGAACCCCAGTACATTTACAATAACAAAGTCATCTCTACATTAAGTACTGATTCTGCAGAATTTAGTCCAATCTATCTTCTGCAAGATAAACCTACCAAACAAAAAAAGAATATCCTTTCAGAAATGTCCTCATTGATTTCCCTTCAACGGAGAGTCTCGAGTCTACATCTTCCTAAATTTTAAGTTGTCTTCACAGATGGGTAGGAGCTGTCCGAGTACGGAGTCTGTCTGATGTGGGAAGTCGATTAGATGATTTGGGCCAGGAACCGTGATGTGCACCAGAAAAGATGTGTGGTTGATTTATTAATAGGTTTTAACACTAACCCAGAAGAACATCAAAGGAAAAAAATATCCTTCATTTCTGCCTCAGTGATCGGCCAAGTAAAATTCAATATTTTTCCTTCCTCGAGAATCTCGGAACCATCATTAATATCCTTTACTATCTCGTTCTGGGCAGAGAATTAGCCACACAGTCACCAGCTCATCTCTGGGTAAGAAAGTACCAGAGGTTCCTCAGTTCAGTCCTAAATGGCCTACCTCTTATTCAAGGGGTCACAGTTTAAGAATAAGGGGTAGGCCATTTTGGACTGAGATGAGAAAAACACTGTTTCACCCAGAGGGTTGTGAATCTGTGGAATTCTCTGCCACAGAAGGCAGTGGAGCCTAATTCACTGAATGCTTTCAAGAGAGAGTTAAGGTCCTGTCCCAATTTCACGACTTAATTCACGACCTCTGCCGAGTTTGCCCTTGACTCATACTCGCAGCATGGTCGTCACGAGGTCATAGGAGGTCGTGGGTAGGTCGTAGCAAGTCGGATGCTAGTCGTAGGTACTCGTGGCATCAAGTAGGTCGGGGCGTATTTTCTAGCCTGATGAAAAATGGCCATGAGTAAAAAACGTCATGAATTAGGTCGTGAAAGTGGGACAGGCCCTTTAGATTTAGCTCTTAGGGCTAACGGAATCAAGAGATGGGGGGAGAAAGCAGGAACGGGGCACTGATTTTGGATGATCAGCCATGATCATATTGAATGGCGGTGCTGGCTCGAAGGGCCGAATGGCCTACTCCTGCACCTATTTTCTATGTTTGTATGTTTCATCCTCCATCAGTGAGCCACAAAATAAGTCACGGATCGCTAAACTAATTCCAACAGATCCAATACCCTGATTAATGGTCTCCAGTTGGGACAAGCCTTTAGGAAATCACACGTTTGTGAGGGGGAAGAGTGGAGGTGGTCTATCAAAGGGGGGGTGGGGGCCATAGATTAAGAATAAGGGGTAATTTATTTAGAACGGAGACGAGGAAACACTTTTTCTCACAGGGAGTGGTGACTCTGTGGAATTCTCTGCCTCAGAGGGTGGTGGAGGCAGGTTCTCTGGATGCTTTCAAGAGAGAGCTAGATAGGGCTCTTAACAATAGTGGAGTCAGGGGATATGGGGAGAAGGCAGGAACGGGGTACTGATTGGGGATGATCAGCCGTGATCACATTGAATGGCGGTGCTGGCTCGAAGGGCCAAATGGCCTACTCCTGCACCTATTGTGTATTGTCTATTGTCTAACGCTGAAGGTGGAGGAGAGACCTCATAGCTGTGTATAAAATGATAAGAGGCATGGTTCATCATTCACCCCTCACATCGTTGCCTTCTCTCTCTTGTAGGGTAAAGTTTCCTCTTGGCAACGTGAATCACCGGGAACTTGGTACAGCAAAATCAAACGGGGCAAGCAGGTGAGATTGTCTGAAGAGTGACACGGTCTGGAAGTGACACTACAGACATCATCCATTCCTTCTCTCCAGAGATGCTGCCTGTCCCGCTGAGTTACTCCGGCAATTTGTGTCCATCTGTGGACCGAAATAGAGTCAGGTTCGTGTTAGATTTGTTATTGGGGCACAGGAGGTGGTGCGGTGGCACAGCGGTAGAGCTGCTGCCTGACATCGCCAGAGACCCAGGTTCCATCCTGACTCTGTGCCTGCTCTCTCAGACACTTGGCAGCTTTCACGATACACGAGTTACAAGACTAATGAGAATATTGACGCTGTCCCAAACACTCCAGTCGTTGCCAAAATTAATTGGCACCAGCATTAAACATTGTAAAAAATAAAAGGCTTCCAATCCTACAGTGTCCTTCAAATCCCTTTCAGAATGTCCCATTCCACTGGGTGGAGTGTTGTCCTGCCTGTGTTCCTGGCAACACAGTGACTTATTGAAGTAGTCCAAGCTCCTGCTTTGTAATATTATAATGACCTGCTAATCGTTCCGTGTAATCTTGATTAATGATCGTGACGCGCCACAGAGGCTCCTGCTCTTCCCTGATGCAGTGCCAGTCAGATTTCTGCCTGTCCCTGGAAAAGCAGACGGATCCCCCCATCTCATCGGGAACTTGGCAAGCCCGACACTACATCATTGTCACGTGTACCGAGGTACAGTGAAAAGCTTTGCTGCGTGCTACCCAGTCAGCAGAAAGGGGGGAGGGGGAGAACAGTGGACAATGGGGACCTGGAGTGGGGGGGGAGGGAAGATGGGGGGGAAGGACATTCCCCTGGCACTGGGGAGGTGGGGATTTGGAACTTTGTTAGTCATGGAATCATGGAATCATGGAATCATGGAAAACTTTATTGTCATTCAGACCTTGCAGTCTGAACGAAATTTTGTTGCCCTGCAGTCATACATTTAATAAAATAACAAAACCCACAATAAACACATATTTAACATCCACCACAGTTAGTTCACCAGACACCTCCTCACTGTGATGGAAGGCAAAATCTTAAGTCTTTGTCTCTTCCCTTCTTGTTCTTCCTCTTCCTCTGCACTGAGGCGATCCAGGCCTCCGATGTTATGACCGCACCGGGTGATGTAAATACGTCCCGCGGCTGAACCGCGCTCCGCGATCGGGCCGGTTCAACTCCGCGGCCCGGGGCGGTCGATGCTGCTGAAGCTGCCGCCCTCCAGTCCAGCGGACGCAGCTGTTGCCGCAGGAGCTCCGGAAAAACAGGTCACCAACCTGTGACCTGCGAGCTCCCGACGATGTCGTCCACTGGGCCCGCGGCCGAACCTCCAAAGTCGCTGCTGCCGCCACCGGAAAGCTGCCACAGCTCCGAGTCGGGCCGCCGGAACGCCGGAACGCCTGAACCCGCCACAGCCCCGAAGTCGGCCAGCCTCGCGCTGGTAAGTCCTGGCTGGCTCCGCCTCCGGACCCTCGAGGTCGGTCGTAGTTGGAGGCTGCCAGCTCCGCCATTAGGCCTCAGCGCAGACGGAGACGGAGACGGGGGATACGACAAGAAAAGCCGTGTCCACCCCAAAAGGAAGAGACTAAAACGTTTCTCCCACCCCTCCCACACACACACACTACATAATAACTCATGTTAACACGCTAAAACACAACACGAAAACAAAAAAAAAAAGAAAAACAGATGGACTGCAGGCGACCCGCAGTCACTCCCACTTTTAGTGCCCACGTTA
Source organism: Raja brachyura (assembly GCA_963514005.1). The sequence continues at coordinate 20,054,318 of OY740816.1, read as the reverse complement.
TGGCCAACTATTTAAAGAGAGAGCTAGATAGGGCTCTTAAAGATAGCGGAGTCAGGGGATATGGGGAGAAGGCAGGAACGGGGCACTGATTGGGGATGATCAGCCATAATCACAGTGAATGGAGGTGCTGGCTCGAAGGGCCGAATGGCCTACTCCTGCACCTATTGTCTATTTGCATACATTGGCAAGTATGCAAGCAAAGAATTTCACTGTGACTTGTCTCCTGTATTCCATTCAAGTATTCAATCTCTGTTTCTAAAACAGTCCACAAAGCGTCTGAAGAAGGGTCTCGACCCGAAACGTCACCCATTCCTTCTATGCAGAGATGCTGCCTGCCTGTCCCGCTGAGTTACTCCAGCGTTTTGTGTCTATCTTCGGTTTAAACCAACATCTGCAGTTCCTTCTTACACACTCAAAGCTTCTCAGTTGTGGGAACGATCGTGGATGGGCAAGGAATGTTGATCCTTGGGGTCCAAGTCCCATCAATGCATTCGGCCCTACGAGCCAGCACCGCCATTCAATATGATCATGGCTGATCATCCAAAATCAGCACCCTGTTCCTGCTTTCTCCCCCCATCTCTTGATTCCGTTAGCCCTAAGAGCTAAATCTAAAGGGGTTGTCCCACTTTCACGACCTAATTCACGACATTTTTTTACTCGTGGCCATTTTTCATCAGGCTAGAAAAACGCCCCGACCTACTTGATGCCACGAGTACCTACGACTAGCATCACGGCCCGCTACAACCTACCTACGACCTCCTACGACCTCGTGACGACCATGCTGCGAGTATCAGTCAAGGGCAAACTCGGCAGAGGTCGTGAATTAGGTCGTGAAATTGGGACAGGCCCTTAACTCTCTCTTGAAAGCATTCAGTGAATTAGCCTCCACTGCCTTCTGTGGCAGAGAATTCCACAGATTCACAACCCTCTGGGTGAAACAGTGTTTTTCTCATCTCAGTCCTAAATGGCCTACCCCTTATTCTTAAACTGTGACCCCTTGAATAAGAGGTAGGCCATTTAGGACTGAAATGAGGAACCTCTGGTACTTTCTTACCCAGAGATGAGCTGGTGACTGTGTGGCTAATTCTCTGCCCAGAACGAGATAGTAAAGGATATTAATGATGGTTCCGAGATTCTCGAGGAAGGAAAAATATTGAATTTTACTTGTCCGATCACTGAGGCAGAAATGAAGGATATTTTTTTCCTTTGATGTTCTTCTGGGTTAGTGTTAAAACCTATTAATAAATCAACCACACATCTTTTCTGGTGCACATCACGGTTCCTGGCCCAAATCATCTAATCGACTTCCCACATCAGACAGACTTGGTACTCGGACAGCTCCTACCCATCTGTGAAGACAACTTAAAATTTAGGAAGATGTAGACTCGAGACTCTCTGTTGAATGGAAATCAATGAGGACATTTCTGAAAGGATATTCTTTTTTTGTTTGGTAGGTTTATCTTGCAGAAGATAGATTGGACTAAATTCTGCAGAATCAGTACTTAATGGAGAGATGACTTTGTTATTGTAAATGTACTGGGGTTCCAATTGGCTCGGAAAATGATTGGAAATGGGCATTATATGGAAGAAGCTGCCAGAGGAGGTAGTAGGGGCAGTAGTGATTTTATCAAATCACACACTCCTACCACAGTCTACAGACCCAACCCTAAACATCGCCTATTCCGTTATCTCCAGATATATAGACTGACCCGCTGGTTTATACCTACATTTTGTGTCTCAACGTACAAAATTCTTAAGGTGTTGGACAGGCTAGATGCAGAAAGATTGTTCCCGATGTTGGGGAAGTCCAGAACAAGGGGTCACAGTTTAAGGATAAGGGGAAATTCTTTTAGGACCGAGATGAGAAAAACATTTTTCACACAGAGAGTGTTGAATCTGTGGAATTTTCTGCCACAGAAGGCAGGGTTACACAAAAAGCTGGAGAAACTCAGCGGGTGCAGCAGCATCTAAGGAGCGAAGGAGATAGGCAACGTTTCGGGTCGAGACCCTTCTTCAGAAGGTAGTTGACTATATTTAAGAGGGAATTCATTGGCTATATTTAAGAGGGAGTTAGATGTGGCCCTTGTGGCTAGAGGGATCAGGGGGTATGGAGAGAAGGCAGGTACAGGATACTGAGTTGGATGATCAGCCACGATGTTATTGAATGGCGGTGCAGGCTCGAAGGGCTGAATGGCCTACTCCTGTACCTATTTTCTATGTTTCTATGTAACTCCGGTATAAACAATCACCCGGTGTTCCTTTTCATTGCATTCTTTACAGAACCAGGCTGGGTGTGTTCTTAGTACCTTTTTGTACCTTTTCATTCCTCGAGTTTCCCTCTCCCCTGTCTCGGTACCCGGACGTGGCGTCGAAGGACGGGAAACCGAAGCAAAGAAGTGGAAGCCAAATAACCGAATGGAAACAAAAGCCGAAACGCCAACTAACCGAAAGGGCGGGACGCCTAAAAACAAACCCACTGAAAGGCCGCTCTGCCGGAAAGTCAAATAACGGACATGACGTCGCTGGGGGGCGCGACCTCTTAGCAATTGGTCCAGAATCCCGCGGCCGTGGGAGAGTGGGGGCTGTCCCGAGGGATGCGCTCCTTCGGCCGCTTACAACTTGGTGCTCGGGTTCAGATTGCCCAGTCACCTATGGCTTGTGTGGGAAAATGACCCCCACCCGCCCGTCTCCATTGGCCAGTGATGTGATGGACGCGGGGGTTTGGACCAATCGTGACAAGTCCCGCCCCTCGGCGATGTCATGTTCGGTATTTGACTTTTCGGCAGTTGGCTTGTAGGCAATGCAGCCGTTCGGTGAGTTGGTGTTTCGGCAGAACGGCCCTTCAGTGAGTTGGCTTTTAGGCGTCCCACCCTTTCGGTGAGTTGGCGTTTCGGTTTCGTTACCGTTCGGTTATTTGGCTTCCACTTCTTGGCTTGGGCCTCTCGTCCTTCAACGCCACTTCCGCACACGGTACAACATACAGGATAAAGGGAATAATGTTTAGAGCAAGATGAAGTCTTGTGTCTATTTTCTGTCGGAGAGATTTGTTCTCCAAGGGAATGGTAAGTCTTTAGATTTATTTAGCAGATAAAACCAAATGCTTAAATATCGAGTCACACACCATGGAAACAGGCCCTTTGGCCCAACTTGCCCACACCGATCAACATGCCCCATCTACTCTAGTCCTACTGGGCCATATCCTTCTAAACCTATCCTATCCATGTACATGCCCAAATGCATCTTAAACATTGCGATAGTACTGCAATAAGGAGTTTGATATAGTTCTTACGGTCAGAGTTCACAGCAACATGGTGATGCAGTGATTAAGCTGTTGCCGCACACCACCAGAGACCTGGGTTCAATCCTGACCTCGGGTGCTGTCTGTACGTCCTCACTGTGACCAAGTGGGCTTCCTCTGGGTGCTCCGGTTATCTCACACATCGTACGGATGAGCAGCTTCATAGGTTCATTGTATTCTGAAAATTGTCTATAGTGTATTGGATGCAAAACTGGGATAGTATAGAACTAGTGTGATCGCCAGTCGGCGGGGACTCGGTGGGCCGAAGGGCCTATTTCCACGCTATATCCTTAAACTAAACTAAAAAGAGAGATCTAGGGATAAGTGGACTGGGGACTAAATTTGAAGATCAGTCATGATGGTGGAGCAGGATCGATGAGCTGGATGACCTCCTGTTCTATGTCTCTCTGTTTCTCATGAGAAGGCTAAATAGAATTTGATAGAGGTTCATAAAATCATTTTAAACCAGTTTTGACAGAATATATATAAGGAGAAATTGTTTTCACTGCAGAACTCATCGATTGGAGGTAATTGACTAAAGAGATGTGTTGAGAGAACCTTTTGTTTACAGTGTGTCTTGTACTGATTTGGAAAGCACTGTCTGAAGAATGTGTTGTAAGCAGAATAACTTGAAATCTTCACCAAGGAATGGGACAAAGCTGTTACCAGAGCCATTGGCACGGGACATGGAAAAGTTGCTGACAGGATAGGACTTTCAAAATCACAGCATAGGCCGGATGGGTTGGACTTTATTCTGTAATGTTCCACAGAATATCTGCACCAGGAACATGCGAGGTGTTCACTCGAGGGTCTTTGATGTAGAATATACAGGCCCTTCGTCTCACCGAGTCCCTCCTGACCATCGATCACCTGTTCACAGGGCTGGATTTAGATGAAGAGAGGCCCTAGGCTGTTCCACTTGTGAGGCCCCTCCCAATCCCCCACCCCCACGACTAGAGGAAAGCGCAAGAGTCCAACAGATTGACACCGATTTGCAGCCGAGGGTGGCCAATGAGATAAGGGGCTGGAAAGCTGCGTGGTTTTATTTATTCATTTATTTATTGCCAGTGCTAGTGTTGAGTTATCGGCTTAAAACACTATTATTCTTAAATGGAGGGCAAGGAAAATTACTGAAGGGCTGTTTCGAGACTACAGTGCGTTGTGACAGCATATGTAAGAAAGGCCTATGACAGTGTCATAAATATTATACACCTTCTTGGCTGGAGGTCTCCTAGATTTCGAGGCCCTAGGCTTCTGAAGCCTGTTGGTAAATCCGGCCCTGCCTGTTCACACTAGCTCTTGAATCTCAACCCGTAACATTAGCTATCCATGTTCTCCAGAGATGCTGCCCGACCCGCTGAGTTATTCCAGCACTTTGTGTCCTTTTGCACACCATGATCATATTTTCCCTTCCACTCCCTACACACTAGGGGGCAATTCACAGAGGGCCACTTAACCTACAAACCCGCATGTCTTTGGGATGTGGGAAGAAGCCTGAGCACCTGGAGGAAACCCACACAGGTCACAGGGAGAAGGTACACACTCCGTGCAGACAACACCCAAGGTCAGGATCGAACCCGGGTCTCTGGCGCTGTGAGGCGGTGGCCCTACCAGCTGAGCCACAGTACGTAACACTAAAAATCAAATTGAGTTCCTACTTTGAACGCAGAGTGCAGTGAGACTCCATTCGCCAAACTCCAATCCACCATTTCATCATTGCAGCCACACCATGGCCTCTTGCTATTGGCAGGGAATGTATCTATTCATTGGACAGGCCTCTAATTAAGTTCAATAAATTACAGCTTACCATGCTCTCAAGCACATAATTGTGTTATTTTGGATGTAATTGGATTGAAGGTTATTTTATTTGAGCAATGATTACAGCTGGCAGAAAAAAACACTCCAGCATTAGTCGAGACAACAAACTGCAGATGCTGGTGTACACCAGAGACAGATACAAAGTGCTGGAGTAACTCAGCAGGTCGAGGCAGCATCTCTGGGGAAAAAGGGACGGGTGATGTTTCGGGTCGGGACCTTCCTTCAGGCTGAAAGTAGAGGGTGGGTGGGTAGGGGAGGTGAAGAGATGGAGGCGTGAAAAGATCGGGACCAACTCTAGTATTGGCAGCTGAATATTTTGGATCGGAAGGTTGTACTATTAATGTTTAGTGTTTCCTGAGTCATTCGTAAAGGGCCTGTCCTACAAGCATGCAACTCTATGCGATGAACGCGATCAAACTAGAAGCGGGGGCCGCGCGGAGGTCGGGTGAGTGGCGCAACGCGGTGCAAAGTGAGGCGAACTTGGAGCGAAGTCTAAGGTAAGTTCGCCAGGACAGAGAGGGGCACACAGGGAGGGGCACAGAGGCACACGCACACACAGGGCCACGGAGCCACACACATAGAGGGTCACGGAGGCACCTACAGAGAGGGTCACGGAGGCACGACGTCGGGGCGGTGTGTAATGCGTCGAGGCGACTGCGAGCCGACAAGCCGTTGCCGCGCGGAATTTTTGAACATAGTCAGTTTTTTGGAGCCCCGCGCGATGTCGGGACGAACTCCGCACAATTCCGCACAGCTCCGGCGATCGAAGTGGGACCGGCCCCGCGACGCCGGACGGCTCAAGCGACCACGTTAGGTCGCGCTAATCGCATAGAGTTGCATGCTTGTAGGACAGGCCCTTAACTGTCACTGTATGTCATGTTGTTACTTGTGGGCGGAGCACCAAGGCAAATTCCTTGTATGTGAATACTTGGCCAATAAACTTACTTACTTACTGTTGAGCTTTCCATGATTCTGACTATCAGAATAGAAGGTGTGTGTGGTTTGATGTTTGGTTTAGTTTAGTTTAGTTTTGAGATACAGCGCGGAAACAGGCCCTTCGGCCCAACAAGTCTGTGCCGACCAGTGATCCCCGCACATTAACACTACCCCACACACACACCAGGTCATTTTACATTTACACCAAGCCAATTAACGTTCAAACCTGTACGACTTTGGAGTGTGGAAGGAAACCGAAGATCTCGGAGAAAACCCACGCAGGTCACGGTGAGAACGTACAAACTCCGTATAGACAGCACCTGTAGTCAGGATCGAATTCTGGTCTCTGGTGCAGCTGGGACGGTGAAAATACTGCCATAACCTGGCGACTTGCATGTGGCTGTTTCTTTGCAGTCTCCACTTAACCGGGGAATGTACTTACGTTTGGCAATAATTATACTGTATCTGTATCTCTTGCCCAGAGTAGGTGAATCGAAGACCAGAGGACATAGGTTTAAGGTGAAGGGGAAAAGATTTAATAGGAATCTGAGGGGTAACTTTTTCACACAAAGGCTGGTGGGTGTATGGAACAAGCTGCCAGAGGAGGTAGTTGAGGCTGGGACTATCCCAACGTTTAAGAAACAGTTAGACAGGTACATGGATGGGACAGGTTTGGAGGGATATGGCCCAAACGCAGGCAGGTGGGACTAGTGTAGCTGGGATATGTTGGCCGGTGTGGGCAAGTTGGGCCGAAGGGCCTGTTTCCACGCTGTATCACTCTATGAATCTTTGTATGCAAATAAAAAGAATATCACTCTACCTTAAGTACACGTGATAATAATGAACCATTAAACTGGGACAGAAACAGTTAAATGCGTAGGAAGGAACTGCAGATGCTGGTTTAAACCGAAGATAGACACAAACTGCCGGAGTAACTCAGCGGGACAGGCAGTAGCATCTCCGGAGAGGAATGGGTGTGGTTTCAGGTCGAGACCTTTCTTCAGAAGAGTGTGAAGAAGGGCCTCGATCCGAAAAGTCACCCGTTCCTTCTCTCCCGAGATGCTGCTGCCTGTCCCGCTGAGTTACTGCAGCAGTTTGTGTCTATCTTCAGAAAGAGTTAAAGTTGGACTGAACTACAGCTATATCAAGTAGAGCTACTGAGAAGGAGATAAGGTTTTACAGGGATAGGCAGTGGATGATAAAGAGAAATAACTTGTGCATAAAACAATCAAAAAGTCCCCAGAAAGGAATCGACCCAGAATTGTTACTTTAATAAATATATATTGCATATGATGATGCATTCGATATAATATGATCTCATGCCGTCTGAAGACTGTGGAGACTTATTGTCGCAAATACTCACTGGAAATAACAGGGTGGATTGAGAATGTTTGACAAACTGATTTCCACCGAGACTCGGTAGCACTTAGTAAGGAAAGATAACATTAACTGTGATAAAAGACGAGACCACTAGATTGCTAAATTGGCGATGTGCAGGAGTCATCGGAGTACATGGAGTCATCGTCTTGTACGATCAATAGCGAAAGGCCTGGATAGAGTGGATGTGGAGAGGATGTTTCCACTAGTGGGAGAGTCTAGGACCAGAGGGCACGGCCTCAGAATAAAATGACGAATCTTTACAAATGAGATGAGAAGAAATTTCTCTAGAAAGAGGGTGGTGAATCTGAGGAATTCATTGCCACGGAAGGCTGCGGAGGCCAAGTCAATGGGTATCAGTCAAACAGACTGATTCCTGGGATGTCAGGACTTTCATATGAGGAAAGATTGGATAGACTCGGCTTGTACTCGCTGGGATTTAGAAGATTGAGGGGGGATCTTATAGAAACTTACAAAATTCTTAAGGGGTTGGACAAGCTAGATGCTGGAAGATTGTTCCCGATGTTGGGGGAGTCCAGAACAAGAGGCCACAGTCTAAGGATAAGGGGGAATTCCTTTAGGACCGAGATGAGGAAAACATTCTTTACACAGAGAGTGGTGAGTCTCTGGAATTCTCTGCCACAGAAGGTAGTTGAGGCCAGTTCATTGGCTATATTTAAGAGGGAGTTAGATGTGGCACTTGTGGCTAAAGTGATCGGGGGTATGGAGAGAAGGCAGGTACGGGATACTGAGTTGGATGATCAGCCATGATCACATTGAATGGCGGTGCAGGCTCGAAGGGCCGAATGGCCTACTCCTGCACCTATTCTTCTATGTTTCTATGTTTCTATGTATTTTTAAGGCGGAGATTGAGAAATTCTTGATTGGTACGGGTGTCAGGGGTTATGGGGAGAAGGCAGGAGAATGGAGTTGAGAGGGTGAGATAGATCAGCCATGATTGAATAGCGGAGTAGACCTGATGGTCTACTAACAGCACGTTAGTGTGCACAACCCATCCAAGTTGGCGATATGCAGACTACAAATTTAGAAGGATGGGCTGAATGGCCTAATTCTGCTGTGATAACTAATGAACGTATCAAAGGTTTGTACTGTGAGATCGGACTTGTTATCTGTGAGCTTTTCCATTGGGATTGGTTTGGGTCATGCCATCAGTTGTTGAGAAACTTGACACCAAGGCTCATCCAGTCCACACTGATGCTGAATCCTACCATCTTCATTCCTCCTGCCCCGAACCCTACCTGTAAAGACCGCCCTGCAACCTTCCAACTTTAGTTGAGTTTATTGTCACGTGTACCGAGGTACAGGGAAAAGCTTTTGTTGCGTGCTAACCAGCCAGCAGAAAGACAAAACATGATTGCAATCGAGGGTTACACAAAAGGCAGGAGAAACTCAGCGGGTGCAGCAGCATCTAAGGAGCGAAGGAGATAGGCGACGTTTCGGGCCAAAACCCTTCTTCAGACTGCTTTTTCCGGAGGATGTAGTGTAGTTAGGGTCCGTTGCAGGTCTGGGTGAGTGAGGCCGGAAGATTCGGGAGAGCCAATGCGAGGTCCTGCTGATGCCGGCTCATTGCAACCAGGATGGATCTTAATGCCCGGTTGGAGAATTGTACAGTGTGGCAGCAGATAGCCAGTCGGTACCGATAGTCCGGCTGGGGTCCGAACTGGGAGGCAGGAAATTGGAGCTGGAATCCACGAGGTGTGAGATGCAGGCACAGGCAGGCCCCGAGGAAGCAGATGTGGCTGTGGTATCGAGTCTGGGTGAGGATGTGGTCGTAGAGTTGGAGGGAAGGGGGTATCACAGGGGGGGGGGGGGGGGGGCAGTTAGAGAGGAGGTTGTGAAACTGTCTCCGTAGGGAGGAGGAGAACATCTTCAAAGTAGGCATACCTTGAGGAGATATCGCAGTGGAGTAGACAAAGTGTTAAAGAAGGAACTGCAGATGCTGGAGAATCGAGGGTTACACAAAAGGCTGGAGAAACTCAGCGGGTGCAGCAGCATCTAAGGAGCGAAGGAGATAGGCAACATTTCGGGCCTAAACCCATCTTCAGACTGATTACAATCGAGCCATTTACAGTGTATAGACAAATGATAAGGGAATAACGTTTAGTGCAAGGTAAAACCAGCAAAGTCCGATCAAGGATAGTCCGAGGGTCACCATCGAGGTAGATAGTAGTTCAGGACCGCTCTCTGGTTGTGGTAGGATGGTTCAGTTGCCTGATAACAGCTGGGAAGAAACTGTCACAGCTTGTGAATGAAGCAACACGCTGAGGTATGACATTGGTTGCAATATTTTTTTTAATTTTGTGACTAAATTTACATAATTTTTCCTGAATATCAAAATTTTTAATATGCTACAGACCGTATAACAAGACAACCTGTGTTCAATCAGTGCTTGACGTTTCAATATACATATATCACATGTCAGAATACAGATGGACCAATTCTCGAAAGCACCACAGGGATTTAGCACCAAGACACTGTCGGGGAAGATCCCAGAGGCTGGGCGGGATACAGAGGGTGATCCAATTGGAATTCCAGCACAAATAGATCTTTCCTTCCCATCTTCCTGTCTCTCGCGATCGGTACGGGTGTTAGGGGTTATGGGGAGAAGGCAGGAGAATGGTGTTAGGAGGGAGAGATAGATCAGCCAATGTTTGAATGGCGGAGTAGACCTGATGGGCCAAATGGCCTAATTCTGCTCCCATCACTTGTGCAGTGACCAGGACTCTGAGCATGGTACGGGTTTGCGGGAGGAACGGTATGGATTATAGTTCCGAAGATAGACACAAAAAAAGCTGGTGTAACTCAGCGGGACAGGCAGCATCTCTGGAGGAAAAGGAATGGGTGATGTTTCAGGTCTTCAGACTGAGAGTCGGGGGAAAGGGGAAGGAGAGACATAGACGAGACTTTGCACAAATGAATGGAAGATGTGCAAAAATCAACGATGATCCCAGATAGTTCCGAAGGGGTTGGAACCACTCAACTCTCCAACCAACTATGAATAGCATCGTTGCCAAGGTTGGCCTTGAACTGGTCCCAACAGCTAATTCAACAATGTTCTCAAAAGTGTGGAGTGACCCATGTTCCTGCACCAAAACTCTCCTAAGTCCATTGCTACTGAGGATCTCTCTGTTGTTCTAACCGGGATCACCAAACTCAATGAAGTCTCTTAGTGCTGAAACTCCAATCCAACAGCGGGTGCACAAGGTGGGATGAACAACCAGCAGTGGATTTTTTTCCTTAACCCTCCTACCTCCATCCAAGGTCCGTTCATTCCCCCTTTTAGTTTTAGTTGCAAAACTCAAATCACCCGTAAATAAACCTCCGCGTTCTCCCCCTGGAGGTCCGTGCATTCCTGGCTCCAGTGCATGCTTAGTAAATAGACCTGTTTTTGTTTAGCTTGGCCCTTAAAAAAGTTGCAATGTACAGGTCTGGGTGGGTTTAATCAATATATGAATATTCTGAACTTACCGATACAAAATAAAAATTTGCCAGCACCCTATAAGTGAGCTAACTATATTGTTAGACAGTATGGAAGAAAATATCCAGAGGTAATTCCTGCTTATCATCCCTCCTCCCCTATAAAATAACCAAAGCATGTGGATTAAACACCTTACCAAGTGTGTCTTGTAGCATGCAACAGGTTACAGAATGGCATGGGATATAGTGGCGGTTTATATACAGAAGCATTCAGGGACAGGATGGAATTCCCTTTAAGCTTGGGTTCGTGAAACTCAATGGTCAGCAGCCTGACAATGTTAGAGAGCGTCTACGCAACGTTTGGGATTTAACCAACGCAGAATTGAAAAGCCTTCCCCCCCTCCCCACTAACCCCGTCACCAAGCCACCTTTTGGAGGTGGGCGAGAATGTCGGAAGGTTCAGAGAGAGAATGCCAGGATAGACACAAAATGCTGGAGTCACAGCCCAGTCCCAGCCTGCTCAACCTCTCCCCACAGCTCAGGCCCTCGAGTCCTGCCAACATCCTTGCCCTGCTCCTGATGGAACTTTCATACTGACGCTAATGCACCCTGTGGATGGAAGGTGCATCAAACCAGAATAAAGGGGAGGTCATTTAAGACTGAGCTGAGGAAAAACTTTTTCACCCAGAGAGTTGTGAATTTATGGAATTCCCTGCCACAGAGGGCAGTGGAGGCCAAATCACTGGATGGATTTAAGAGAGAGTTAGATAGAGCTCTAGGGGCTAGTGGAGTCAAGGGATATGGGGAGAAGGCAGGCACGGGTTATTGATAGCGGACGATCAGCCATGATCACAATGAATGGCGGTGCTGACTCGAAGGGCCGAATGGCCTCGTCCTGCACCTATGTTTTTATGTTTCTATGCATGAAAGAACTGCAGATGCTGGTTTACATTGAAGATACAAAATGCTGGAGTAACTCAGCGGGACAGGCAGCATCTCTGGAGAGAAGGAATGGGTGACGTTTCGGGTCGAGACCCTTCTTCAGACTGGTTAGGTAAAAGAAAACGAGAGATATAGACGGTGATGTAGAGAGATAAAGAACAATGAATGAAAGATATGCAAAAAAGTACCGATGATAAAGGAAACAGGCCATCGTTAGTTATTTGTTGGGTGAGAACGAGAAGCTGGTGCGACTTGGGTGGGGGGTGGATGGGGAGAGAGGGAATGCTGGGGCTACTTGCAGTTAGAGAAATCTATATTCATACCAATGGGGTGTAAGCTGCCCAAGCGAAAACCAGCATCTGCAGTTCCTTCCTATATAAGTTAATTTGCAAAGAGTCGGTCAATGGGTAAACCAATCCAGAGCAGAAAGCCAAGCTTATTTCTCTCTCTTTCTCTCCCTCTCGCTCTCTCCTTAGCTCAGGGGTTAGTTGACAGCAGTTGATGAAGCTTTATTGCCGCCGAGGGCTATCTCCAAGGTAGTCCGCTTTTGGAGAACTATCGGAAAAGTAATCAAGGCCTCCCAACAAAAAGCTTCCAGGCTGCCAACATTTTGGTAGCCTGAAGCTACTGACCCGAAATGTGAATGCAAATTTCCAGCTCCTACTCTGGCCTCAAAAGATCTAATCCATTTTTAAAACAAAATTATTTATGTACACAAAGGCATCTTAAACCGAAATAAATTATGCCAACATTCAATTCAAGAAGCATTTAAAAAATAACACAACTCCATAAATTATATCTGCAACACAAAATAAAATACAGTCATGCAACACAGTTTTAATACAGTTTTTGGTATGTAGTGAGTAGCACCATTTAAAATCCGCTCCGCATTTGATGTGAGGAAAATCACCTTGTCACAGTAAGACGAAGAGGATTTGGAAGAAGACAATTGCTTCACATTGACCTGCTTTCCCAAAAAGTCGAAGATAGCGTTTCTATAAAAATTGATTTCCCAGGTTAGTACCTCAATATATATTAAATTGCAAAGCTCTGATTCCCCGGAAGAGAGACGCGGAACAAATGGATTCGGAATATCTTCCCCCTTAAGAAGACCTTTCGGGATTGAACACCAGTATTGGCCTGGATCTACTTGCAGGCTGTGGACCCCCCAGCAGGACCAAAAAACAAGACCTGTCAAAGGGCGGATGAGCTCCTAGCGAGCCAACGGCCATCAGTAGAAGCTGCGATCACTGTCCTACATAGCATTGTAAGGCACCGTGCCACGATCACAATGAATGGCGGTGCTGGCTCGATTTTCTATGTTTCCAAGTGCTCGATGATGTTTTCTACAATGTTGATGGTGATACTTACAGGCAGATAGATGCTGATGAGTTTGTGTGTTTTCTCTGGAGTTTTGAAAGTGGTATTGGAAGTCTCCACATTCAATGCTGCTGGTATGGAGATCGGAAAGACATTTCCTCCCCTCTCCCATCAACATCAGAGGAGGATGTTCTTTGGTTCTGGTCCATCTCATCCTTTTACAGGATATGGGGAGAAAGCAGGAACAGGGTACTGATTTTTGGATGATCAGCCATGATCATATTGAATGGCAGTGTTGGCTCGAAGGGCCGAATGGCCTACTCCTGCACCTATTTTCTATACAAATCCTTGACACTCGACAGGTCCTCGGGTTGGTGACAGGCTTTAGTTTGGAGGTACAGTGTGGAACTAGGTTCTTTGACCCACTGAGTCTGCGCTGGCCAGTGATCACCTATTGACGCTAGTTCCATCCTACACACATGTGACAATTTGCAGAAGCCAATTATCCTACAAACCTGGTCGATTTGGGGATGTGGGAGGAAACCGGAGCACCAGGAGAAAACCCACCTGGTCACAGGGAGAACAGGGAAACTCCGCACAGACAGCACCCGTTGCCAAACCTGACCTCGGAGAGTGCAGAGTGTGAGGACTTTGAACATTCTCCCTGTAACCTCGTGGGTTTTCTCCAGGTTCCCCGGTTTCCGCCCACATCCCAAAGCCGTGCGTGTTTGCGCATTAAATTACCCCTCTGTAAGTTGTCCCTTGTGTGTGTGTGTGTGTGTGTGTGTGTGTGTGTGTGTGTGTGTGTGTGTGTGTGTGTGTGTGTGTGTGTGTGTGTGTGTGTGTGTGTGTGTGTGTGTGTGTGTATGAGCAAGTATTCGAACCCCGAGTCAGTGCGAACGGGTGATCAATGATCGACACGGGCTCGGTGGACTGAAGGGGCCCGTTTCCGTGCAGTAGCTCGAATCTAAACCAAACGGAAAGAACTGGGAAAGAGATGAAATGAAGACAGACACGAGAAACAGCAGCAGAGGCTGGAATCCTGTGCAGAAGACAAAGTGCTGGAGGAATGCACTGGGTCAGGCAGCATCTGTGGAGGGAATGGACAGGCGACATTTTGGGTCAGGTCCCTTCTTCAGAACGAGGTGGAAACCATAATCTTGTCGGGGGAAGTGGGATGAGAGTCTTGGAAGGCCGAATAAACGACTCTTTCTATATTTTTGTTTGTGTTCTTAAATAAATGCTGGTTCTGCATCCCCATGAAGGGATACATGTTCAGTCCTCGGCTCCACGCTACAGGGACAATGTAGCTGCCCTGGAGGTGGAAGGTACAACAAGACCGTCACGGCTGGTAAAACTGCAGCAAAGAGGGAAGCAAGAAAGGGCTGTTTTATCTGGAACAGAGTGATTGGAGAGGAGATATCACAGTGCATAAATACGAGGGGTAGAAAGAGGGACTAGAAATGGTGCACTTTGTAACCGTTAAACAAAGTTTGTAATGGTTTGGACTAGGATATGTACATGCCTCTCATAAAAGTCAACTATATAAAAAAAGAAATGGTGCACTTTCCTGAGCAGAGCACTGAATAAATGTGATATATTTTTTTGTTTAGAAGGGAGAAGATAGCAGAGTCAGGAGATATGGGGAGAAGGCAGGAACGGGGTACTGATTGGGGATGGTCACCGACGATCACATTGAATGCCGGTGCTGGCTCGAAGGGCCGAATGGCCTACTCCTGCACCTATTGTCTATGGTCTATTGTCTATTGAGATGAAGGTATTTTTCGAGAGGTGGAGGGTGTCTGGATCTTACTGAAAGGTTGGTGGAGGCAGGATTTCTGCTTCCTATTTAACATCCCTCAGCTTCACGAGGATAGACAAGACCCAGGCACAAAGTCCAGGCCAGAAGCATTTCTTTTATTTAAGGCCAAATTGGGCGGCACGGTGGTGCAGCGGTCGAGTTGCTGCCTCAAAGCGCCTGAGACCCGGGTTCGATCCTGACTACGGGAGCTGTCTGTACGTTCTCCCCGTGACCTGCGTGGGTTTTCTCCGAGATCTTCGATTTCCTCCCGCACTTTTGTAGATTAATTGGCTTCGGTAAAAAAAATGTAAATTGCCCCTAGTGTGTGTAGGATAGTGTTAATGTGCGGGGATCGCTGGTCGGCGCGGACTCGGTGGGCCGACTGGCTTACAGATACAGCCAGTTTCCGCGCTACATCTCTGAACTCAACAACAAGGTTAGATGGGCTTTTCGGAGATGTAATAGCTTTTGCAAATGATGGCAGAATTTTTCTTCCAGATTTATTGATGGGATTTGAACTCATATCACTGATTCAATAAGCTGGGCTTGGAGAAATCTCTCAAGTGCCATAATCGCCCCAACTGCTGTTCCCTAACAAGCTACAAACCACTCTTGATATGGAACCATTTCAATGTAAATGGTTATATATATATATTGCTTTCTAACACCAAGGCAGCAGTGTAACGCTATGTGTAGTTCTGTGTTCCACTGACTGCTGTTTCACATTCCATAGATAAATGCCATAGAATGATACAGCGTGGAAACAGGACCTTCAGCCCAACTTTCCCACCCCGACCATCATGTCCCATCTACAAATTGTCCCACCTGCCTGCATTTGGCCCTTATCCTTCCAAACCTGCCCTATCCATGTACCTGTCCAAATGTTTCTCAAACGCAATAGTCCCTGCCTCAACTACCTCCTCTGGCAGCTCGTTCCATACACCCACCACCCTTTGTGTGAAAAAGTTACCCCTAAGATTCCTATTAAATCTTTCCCCCTTCACTTTAAACCTATGTCCTCTAGTCCTTGATTCCCCTACTCTGGGCAAGAGACTCTTTGCGTCTACCCGATCTATTCCACTCATAATTTTGTACACCTCTATAAGATCATCCCTCATCCTCCTGCGCTCCAAGGAATAGAGACCCAGGCAGCTCAACCTCTCCCTATAGGTCACACCCTCCATGTGTTAAAGAACTGGATCAATGAATGGTTCGATCTTGCTGGAGGGAGGACACTTTGTGGTGGGAGAATACTTGGTGTTCAAGGTCCTCAGGGGTGTAATAGGGTACTTGGATGAAGACCCTCTTGTTTGGGACGTGGGAATGGGGCCGTTCCAAGTTCACCGAGCACTGACTTGGCCTTTTCAACAGGTCATAAGACATTGGCCCCACAAGGGCAGCAGTTATTTATTGTTACTCATACACAATAAAAAGAACAGCCCATCTGTGGCGTGGATAAATGTAGAGACATTGAGAGACTGTGCGTTTTTGCATAAAGGAAGGAGAGAGAGAAGTTGTTCACACAGAGCTCGTTTCCTGAGGTTTAGCTGTTGAAACAGACGGGGCCAACCTCAAAGCCAAACTTCTGGTGCTGATCGCCAAAGTCTGCCACCGCCACGTCCTTGATAGGGAGGTCGACAACTCGCGGAGAGTCAATCTGGAGTATCGTGTGGTCCGAACCTTTCCTCAGCTGCAAGGGGAAGTGGGTGGGGCAAGGAGAAGGAAGGAAGATGTCAAAGCCAAAACATCCATTCGTTTTAATTCCAATTTAGAGATACAGCATGGAGCTGCGGTAGAGTTGCACTCACGCAACGCAGGCAGCACCGGAGACCCGGGTTCGATCCCGACTACTGGTGCTGTCTGTACGGAGTTTGCACGATCTTCCCGTGGGTTTTCTCCGAGTTCTTCCATTTCTTCCCACACTCCAATGATGTACAGGTTAGTAGGTTAATTGCCTTGGGTGTGTATACTTGGTTTAATTGTAAATTAATGTGTGTAGGATAGTGTTAATGCCCCTGTCCCACTTAGGAAACCTGAACGGAAACCTCTGGAGACTTTGCGCCCCACCCAAGGTTTCCGTGCAGTTCCTGGAGGTTCCCGGAGGTTCTTGGAGGTTTTTGTCAGTCTCCCTAATGGTCGAATGCGGTTTCCGCTTCTTCTATGTTCCTGCGATTATTTAAAAAAATTGGAAAAAACCTCCGGGAACCTGACAAAAACCTCCGGGAACCTGACAAAAACCTCCGGGAACCTGACAAAAACTTCCGGGAACCGCACGGAAACCTTGGGTGGGGCGCAAAGTCTCCAGAGGTTTCCGTTCAGGTTTCCTAAGTGGGACAGGGGCATTAGTGTGCGGGGATCGCTGGTCAGCACGGACTCAGTGGGCCGTAGGGCCTGCTTCCCAGTTGTATCTCTAACACAAAAAAATAAATAAAACTATACACGGCACAGAAAGAGGCCCTTTGGCCCACTGAGTCTGCGCTGACCAGCGATCCCCGCACACTAGCACCATCCTACACACACTAGGGACAATTTAGCATTTTACCAAAGCCAATTAACCTACAAACCTGCACGTCTTTGGAGTGTGGGAGGAAACCGAAGATCTTGGAGAAAACCCACGCAGGTTATGGGGAGAATGTACAGACTCCGCACAGACAGCACCCGTAGTCGGGATTGAACCCGGGTCTCCGGCGTTACAAGTGCTATCAGGCAGCAACTCTACTGCTGCACCACCGTGCCACCCTTAAGTTGTTTTACTTATTTATTTTTTAAACAAAAAAGTATTCAACTATTAATAATAATTTTTACAATACAATAAAACAAACTAGAACCCACCTCCATAATACAATGCAAACAAATACCTTAAATAAACTGAAGGAAGGTTTCAGCCCGAAACGTTGCCTATTTCCTTCGCTCCATAGATGCTGCTGCACCCGCTGAGTTTCTCCAGCATTTTTGTCTTCCTCCTAAATAAACTACTATACAACTATGTTCCAATCCTTTTTGATGATTCATTAAACCCCCTGCGGTGCCCAGAGCTCACTCCCCCCCTCCCTAAGTTGTCGGTAGCACCTGCCTCAGCTACCTCGTCTGGCTGTTCGTACTATATACTCACCACCCTCTGTGTGAAAGTCTTCTCCACATGCTTTCCAGTGTAACTTTCTGCCCCAGTCTAAGCATTAGATGTCAATTACAAGCACAGTAAACTAACGACTGATTCTGCGTAGGCACAAAAAAGCTGGAGTAACTCAGCGGGACTGGCAGCATCTCAGGAGAGAAGGAACGGGTGACGTTGTGGGTCGAGACCCTTCTTCAGACTTTGCATTCCTCCTCCCCAGAGATGCTGCAAGTCCCGCTGAGTTACTCCAGCATTTACGATTTAATCCAGCATCTGCAGTTAGTTCTTTCCGACAGCACAGAAAGAGCACATGTTTGGAGCACCAAGGCAAATTCCTTGTATGTGAATACTTGGCCAATAGACTTATTCAATTCAAAGAGGCCCTTTGGTGATCCCATTGAGAAGATGCATCCATTACCTGACAGCCATCATAGATGGCACTGATGTACGGTGTGTTGGTGTGTGACATCTCTTCACCGTTGGCTCCCAGGAACCGCACCGCCTTCTGGTAGCTCTGCGTGTTCATGTCGAACCAGGCGACGGACTGCTGGCAGTTGTAGACGAACCTCTGCCGCGCTGTGGCGCTCAGAAGACGGAGGAAGGTCATCTGCACCACGTGTACGGGGTTCCCATCCGCATCCTCGTAGGTCAGCTGCAGGAGGAGGAGCGGAGGTCAACGTCTCAGCCGGTACATCAACCCAGGGGCGGAAAACACGGGGGGGGGGGAGGGGCAGAGGGGACACATCCCCCCCACTGTCCCGTCCCCCGTCCACCCCCACCACGGGTGGCCAGAGAGGTCAGGAGTCAGATGCGAGCTGTACCCCC
This sequence comes from Raja brachyura, assembly GCA_963514005.1. The sequence continues at coordinate 20,035,448 of OY740816.1, read as the reverse complement.
ATGCCCACAGCCTAAGCCCAGCTCACTCTGCCAGGTCAACCTGCCCGGGTTTGCGGGAAATACGGGCAGCGCGGAGAAGCAGCGCTGGTGTCTCGTCAGTCCAGTCTGGGCTGTAGTTAACCCGGTGAGACAGGCAGAGTTGAGCTGCATTTAGCGCTGGATTGAGCGTCATGCATGTGTGCGTGTGAGTGTACGCATGCGCGCGCGCGCAGCCGCCGAAAAATTGTGTCCCCCCTGTCCCCTCCATGTTCTGATAGCGAGTTCCGCTCTTGCATCACCGTGACGTGGATCAAGTGCTTCCTCAGTTAGTTTGGTTTTAGTTCAGAGATGCAGGGCGGAAACAGGCCCTTCTGCCCACCGATCACCCCCGTACACCAACACTATCCCACACGCACTGGGGACAATTTACAATTTTCACCAAAACCAATTAACCTACAAACCTGCACATCTTTGGAGTGTGGCAGGAAACCGGAGCTCCTGGAGAAAACCCACACATTTCATAGAAACAGAGAAACATAGAAAATAGGTGCAGGAGGAGGCCATTCGGCACTTCGAGCCAGCACCGCCATTCATTGTGATCATGGCTGATCGTCCCCAATCAATAACCCGTGCCTGCCTTCTTCCCATATCCCTTGACTCCACTAGCACCTAGAGCTCTATCTAACTCTCTCTTAAATCCATCCAGTGATTTGGCCTCCACTGCCCTCTGTGGCAGGGAATTCCACAAATTCACAACCCTCTGGGTGAAAAAGTTTTTTCTCACCTCAGTCTTAAATGGCCTCCCCTTTATTCTAAGACTGTGTGGCCCCTGGTTCTGGAATCGCCCAACATTGGGAACATTTTTCCTGCATCTAGCTTGTCCAGACCTTTTTTTATAATTTTATACGTTTATATAAGACGCCCCCCCCCCCCCCCCCCCATACAAACTCCATACAGACAGCACCCGTAGTCAGGATGGAACCCGGGTCTCTGGCGCTGTGAGGCAGCAACTCTACCGCTGCACCACCGTGACGCCCTTATGCTTCACACAGATTCAATTGTGGCACAGTGTCACTTCCAGACTGTGTCACTCTTCAGACAATCTCACCTGTTTGCCCCGTTTGAATTTGCTGTACCAAGTTCCCGGTGAATCACGTTGCCAAGACGAAACTTTAACCTACAAGAGAGAGAAGGCAACGATGTGAGGGGTGAATGATGAACCATGCCTGTTACCATTTTATACACAGCTATGAGGTCTCTCCTCCACCTTCAGCGTTAGACTATAGACAATACACAATAGGTGCAGGAGTAGGCCAGGAGGAAAAAAAGTAGCATTAATAATTGAGCCACGACCTATTGCTCAAAGACTACATATGGACAAAGGTGGCTAGTTGAGAAAATATAATCCTAGATGCATCATGTTCCTTGCCAATGGATGTCTCTGCCTTAGTTGAAGCATTAAGCTCCATTCCTCACTTCCTAAACTGACGAGTGAATCCAACCTCCCTTCCATTGACTCCATCTACACTTCACGCTGCCTCATCAAGGCCACCAGCATAATCAAGGACCAGTCTCACCCCGGTCACTCCCTCATCTCCCCTCTCCCATCAGGCAAGTTTGAAAACGCACAGCTCCATATTAGACAATAGACTATAGACAGTAGGTGCAGGAGTAGGCCATTCAGCCCTTCGAGCCAGCACCGCCATTCAATGTGATCACGGCTGATCATCCCCAATCAGTACCCCGTTCCCGCCTTCTCCCCATATCCCCTGACTCCGCTATTTTTAAGAGCCCTGTCTAGCTCTCTCTTGATAGCATCCCCAGAGCCTGCCTCCACCGCCCTCTGAGGCAGAGAATTCCACTGATTCACCACTCTCTGTGAGAAAAAGTGTTTCCTCATCTCCGTTCTAAATGGCTTACTCCTTATTGTTAAACTGTGTGGCCCCTGGTTCTGGACTCCCCCAACATCGGGAACATGTTTTCTAGCGTGTGTCCAAGCCCTTAACAATCTTATATGTTTCAATGAGATCCTCTCTCATTCATCTAAACTCCAGAGTGTACAAGCCCAGCTTACGAACCGGAGGAACTGGGGCGGCACGGTGGTGCAGCGGTAGAGTTGTTGCCTTACCCCCTTGGTCTTCTTGTCTGGGGAGATGCAGGTCTCTCCGCCTGCTGTGAAGTTACAGAAGACCTTAAAGGAATCTTTGGTGCACCCTTGGTTCGGGTCGATCCAGTAATCTCCTGGAGGAACAAGGGTGATCAGGTTACCATTTCAGTTCTTTTTTGATTAATATTCTTATTAGAAGCCATACATATTGCCAATGATATAACAGTTTTTCAAATACACATTTAACATGTTTCAAAAGTTATACAAGTATTACAGGATAATATATATAAGCTTCTATTTTTTTTAAGAGAGTAAAGAAAGTAAAGAGGTAAAAGAATGGGTGTTTAATCAAAGAGGAGTGTGATTGAATAATATTGATTATGATTTTATATATAACAAAAAATAAATAAAAATAAAAATAAAATAAAAAACACAATTAAAAAAAAAAGGAATTTAAAAAAAAAAAAAAAAAATTAAAATTAAAAATAATACAAGCAAATAATTATTATACTTAAAAAAGAAAAATTGAAGTATACATCTTAAGGTTCTTAACATCTTAACAATGAATGGAACAATTTCACATAACAATATCTATAGAGACGTGAATACAAATCTCAGAATAGATCTTTTCATCTAATCCTACAACCGGGTACTAATTGAATTACAATGCTGAGCTCAGCTACCCCTTCATATAGTCAGTGAATGGAGACCATATTTGTTCAAAAAGTTCATATTTGTCCATTAGGACAAACCTAATTCTCTCCAATTGCAACGTCTCCGACATTTCCACTGTCCACATTTTAATTGTAGGGGATAATGGTCCCTTCCAGAATTCTAATATTAATTTTTTTCCAATTATTAAACAGTAATCAAGAACATTGAAGAAGGGTCTCGACCCGAAACGTCGCCTATCTCCTTCGCTCCTTAGATGCTGCTGCACCCGCTGAGTTTCTCCAGCTTTTTGTGTAACCCTCGATTCTCCAGCATCTGCAGTTCCTTCTTTAACAAGAAAATTTCTTAGATTTACTGTAAATATTTGATTTGAATCTGAAACTCCTAATATTATTAGCTTTGGGTCAGGATCCAATTTAATCTTAAGAACTATAGAAATGATTTAAAAAATTTCAGTCCAATAACTATTAAGGTTATCATTTCAGTTCAACGGTGTTTTATTTGTATGCCTCGTTGTCACCTTCCCAAAGAACGATTCTACTTTTCCTTCGAACATCGTCTGCTTTGATCTGTCCTTTTCACACCTTACCCTTCTGTCTGTATCTCTAGTCTCCCTCTCCCCTAATGCCCCTGTCCCACTTAGGAAACCTGAACGGAAACCTCTGGAGACTTTGCGCCCCACCCAAGGATTCCGTGCGGTTCCCGGAGGTTTTTGTCAGTCCCCCTAATGGTCAAAAGTGGTTTCCGCTTCTTCAATGGCAATTATTTCAAAAAATTCAAAACCGGCCGCGACTAAAAATAGATTGTCATTTTAAAAATCGGTAATTGTTTAGTCGAAGGCAGTTGTGATGCTGGTTGAAGGTGGTTGCCGGAGGTTGCAGGTAGTGGAAGGTAAGACCTTTTTTCCGCCCAGTTTTATTCCACCAGGGAGGTCTTACCTTCCACTACCTGCAACCTCCGGCAACCACCTTCAACTAGCATCGCAACCGCCTTCGATTAAAAAATTACCAGTTTTTAAAACGGAAACCTATTTTTAGTCGCGGCCGGTTTTTAATTTTTTGAAATGATCGCCGGAACATAGAAGCGGAAACCACTTTTGACCATTAGGGAGACTGACAAAAACCTCCGGGAACCGCACGGAAACCTTGGGTGGGGCGCAAAGTCTCCAGAGGTTTCCGTTCAGGTTTCCTAAGTGGGACAGGGGCATAACTCTCAGTCTGAAGAAGGGCCTCCAACATAGGCCCCTGCGATCGATCGTATGACAATATCACCCACATTTCCTTTGGGGAAGTGAAAATGGGAAAGAGGTCCAATCAAACAATGAATGAATCCATTTTTATTTATATAGCACATTTAAATCAACTCGCGTTGAACCAAAGTGCTGTACATAGAAGAATTTGGGTATCCATAGAAATAAAAAGAAAAACGCAGCACTCTATAGAATTTAACATGCAACGTCCCCCCACAGCGACATAGAAACATAGAAACATAGAAATTAGGTGCAGGAGTAGGCCATTCAGCCCTTCGAGCCTGCACCGCCATTCAATATGATCATGGCTGATCATCCAACTCAGTATCCCGTACCTGCCTTCTCTCCATACCCTCTGATCCCCTTAGCCACAAGGGCCACATCTGACTCCCTCTTAAATATAGCCAATGTACTGGCCTCAACTACCCTCTGTGGCAGAGAGTTCCAGAGACCCACCACTCTCTGTGTGAAAAAATTCCTTCTCATCTCGGTCCGAAAGGATTTCCCCCTTATTCTTAAGCTGTGACCCCTTGTCCTGGACCTCCTCAACATCGGGAACAATCTTCCTGCATCTAGCCTGTCCAACCCCTTAAGAATTTTGTAAGTTTCTATAAGATCCCCTCTCAATCTCCTAAATTCTAGAGAGTATAAACCGAGTCTATGCAGTCTTTGTTCATAAGACAGTCCTGACATCCCAGGAATCAGTCTGGTGAACCTTCTCTGCACTCCATCCATGGCAATAATGTCCTTCCTCAGATTTGGAGATCAGAACTGCACGCAATACTCCAGGTGTGGCCTCACCAAGACCCTATACAACTGAAGTAGAACCTCCCTGTTCCTATACTCAAATCCTTTTGCTATGAAAGCTAACATACCATTCGCTTTCTTCACTGCCTGCTGTACCTGCATGCCTACTTTCAATGACTGGTGTACCATGACACCCAGGTCGCGCTGCATCTCCCCTTTTCCTAATCGGCCTCCATTTAGATAATAGTCTGCTTTCCTATTTTTGCCACCAAAGTGGATAACCTCACATTTATAACCTCACATAACCTCACATTGACATCAACGTTTTCAACTGTGAGGGAAGGCAGTAAAAGTCCAGTCCTCGTCCTCTGTGTTCACCCGTGGACTACGGGGCCTATTTGAGGCCTCTGTAGTCGCCGCAGAGGAGGCCTGGTGTTTCAGGCCCTCCCACCGGATGCTGCAACCCCAGCTTCGGAAAGAACAGTTCCAGCTTAGTTGAGAGCAGATAGACACAAGATGCAGGACTCAGTGGGACAGGCAGCATCTTTGGGGAGAAGGAATGGGTGACGTTTCGGGTGAAGACCCTTCCTCCCTTCTTCAGTCTGAAGAACGTCCCCCATTCCTTCTCTCCAAAGATGCTGCCTGTCCCGCTGAGTTACTCCAGCATTTTGTGTCTATCTTCACTCGACTAACCTCTCTCCCATTTTCAATCACTTCTCCAAAGGCAATGGGGTGATATTGTCTATCTTCAGTGGAAGCCAGCATCTGCAGCTGCTTCCTAGTTGTGAGGTGTGGACTTCACGGGGAGCTTTGTGCTGTGGAGTTGTGCAGTGGCTGTGGCCACACGTACCGTCTTTGAGGTGGGGGTGGCAGAGCAGCAACTCGTTGCAGGTGCGGCCGGGGCTGGTCGCGGTCCCCACGGGCCTCCTCAGCTGCTCCACCTCGTCCTTCAGTGAGGAGAGGGCCGCGAAGATCTCCTCCATGCCGTCGGTGTAGTCGAGGAACTTCCCGCCGTTGTCGTCGGCCTGCTCCGCCTCGGCGTGCCTGCGCGTCTTCCTCTTGTACAGGGGCAGCGGCTGGATCACCTCGGCCGGCGGGCCCTGCAAGGGACCGAGACCTCTTCAGTTTCGGACAACACATAGCACAGTACACCGCGGCAGTGTGCTATATAAATTAAAGGGGACTTTAGCTACAGATTATACTGGGACTACTGGGGTGGCGCAGTGGTAGAGTTGCTGCCTTACAGCGCCAGTGACCCGGGTTCCATCCCAACTACGGGCGCTGTCTGTACAGAGCTTAAGGGGTTGGACAGACTAGATGCAGAAAGATTGTTCCCGATGTTGGGGAGGTCCAGGGCAAGGGGTCACAGCTTAAGGATAAGGGGGAAATCCTTTAGGACCGAGATGAGAAGGACTTTTTTCACACAGAGAGGGGTGGGTCTCTGGAACTCTCTGCCACAGAGGGTAGTTGAGGCCAGTACATTGGCTATATTTAAGAGGGAGTTAGATGTGGCCCTTGTGGCTAAGGGGATCAAGGGGTATGGAGAGAAGGCAGGTACGGGATACTGAGTTAGATGATCATCCATGATCATATTGAATGGCGGTGCAGGTTCGAAAGGCCAAATGGCCTACTCCTGCACCTAATTTCTATGTTCTATGTTTCTATGTACACAAGGGTTTTCTCTGAGATCTCCGGTTTCCTCCCACATTCCAAGAACGTACAGGTTTGTAGCTTAATTGTTAGCATGAGAGTTAGATAGAGCTCTAAGGACTAATGGAGTCAAGGGATATGGGGAGAAGGCAGGCACGGGTTATTGATTGGGGACGATCAGCCATGATCAACGGCCTCCTCCTGCACCTATTTTCTATGTTTTAATGTTTCTATGTAATTGGCTTTGGTATAAGTGTAAAATTGTCCCTAGTGTGTGCAGGATAGTGTTAACGTGTGGGGATCGCTGGTTGGCGCAGACTCAGTAGGCCGGAGGGCCTGGTTTCTGCGCTGTATCTCTGAACTACACACATGGCACAAGGCCCAGTGGTAGGGTTGCTGCCTTACAGCGCCGGTGTCCCTGGTTGATCTTAATCTCAGAGATACAGCGTGGAAACAGGCCCCTCGGCCCACCGTGTTCACGCCAACCAGCGATCCCCGCACACACAAACTCTATCCCACACACACTAGAGATCATTTACAATTTTTACCAAAGCCAATTAACCTACAGACCTTTAGTTCTTTGGAATGTGGGAGGAAACCGGAGCTGCCGGTGAAAACCCACGCGGTCACGGGGAGCACGTACAAACTCCATACAGACAGCGCCCATAGTCAGGATCAACTCTGGGCATCTGCCGATGCAACTCTACTGCTGCGTCACCGTGCGGCCCTCAGCTGCTGTCTGCACGGAGTTTGCACGTTCTTCCTGTGACCGGGTGGGTTTTCCCTACGTGCTCTGGTTGTCCCCCACGTACCATAGACGTGCCGATTTGCAGGTTAATTGGCTTCTGTAAATTGTCAATAGTCCCCAGTGTGTAGGATAGTGCTAGTGTACGGGATGATCGCTGGTCAGCGCGGACTTGGTGGGCTGAGGTTCTCTGCCCGCACTGCATCTCCAAAGACTCCAAAGTCACACTGGTGCAGAGTTGCCGCCTTACAGCGAATGCAGTGCCGGAGACCCGGGTTCGATCCCGACTAGAGGTGCTGTCTGTACGGAGTTTGTACGTTCTCCTCGTGACCTGCGTGGGTTTTCATCAAGATCATTGCACATTCCAAAGACATCCAGATTTTTTGGTCAATTGGCTTGGTAAAATGGTCCCTGGTGGGTGTAGGATAGCGTTAATGTGCGGGGATCGCTGGTCGGCGCGGAGGGCCTGTTTCAGTACCTCTAATCTAAACTAAGCTAAAGAGAATGATTATAGGAAACTTACCGGTGGCCCAGGCGGACCAGGGAGTCCATTGTCTCCTCTCAGACCTCCGGGTCCCTGCAAAGAAGACATCACAACATGATCAGTTCGAGCAACAACAGCAACACAACATTAAGTCCACCATCGCCACTGCTGGAGATACTTACCTCTGAACCTTTAGAACCTTTCTCACCTTGTGGACCCTGCAACGGAAGAAAGTTGGATCAATGTGACAATTGCAGCCAACAGTTAGAGTGCCATTGGGCTTCCAGAACCGTTCTGTGCATCTTTGAGGCAACTTGTGGCTGCATGGTGATGCAACGGGTAGAGCCACTAACCTCCTGGGCTTAGGAGGGAGAGATAGATCAGCCATGATTGAATGGCGGAGTAGACTCGATTGGCCTAATTCTACTCCTGTCACTTACGACATAATGATTTATGACCTGAGAGTGCTGGAGACCCAGGTTCCATCCAGACCTCGGGTGCTGTCTGTGTGGAGTTTGCACCTTCTCCCTGTGACCGGGTGGGTTTCCTCCGGTTTCTCCCACATCCGCAAAGATGTGCGGGTTTGTAGGTTAATTGGCCCTCTGCCAATTGCCCCCCAGGATGTGCGTGGGATGTGAAACGGGGGTAACATAGCGCTTGTAAATTGCCCCCTAGTGTGTAGGGAGTGGGTGAGAATGTGGGATAACATAGAACTAGTGTGAACAGGCGATCGACGGCTGGCGTGAACTCAGTGTGGCATAACTAACTAACTAAGCAGATGCATTTCTTTGGTGGGTGCGGATGCGTTGGGCCAAATCACTTGTCTCCTTCCTGTATGACTCTATACCTCGGCGATCAGCATGTATAGACGTCACCTGTTCCATGTTCACCAGAGATGTTGCCTGACCCGTTGAGTTACTCCAGCACTCTGTGTCTATCTTTGGTAAAGCAGCATCTGCAGTTCCTTGTCATTACATACTGATGAAGAAGTCTCTACTTACGGGCAACCCAGGAGACCCTGGGGGTCCTGTGGGGCCACCGAACCCTGGAACTCCCTAAAACCAGGAGGAAAAAAAGTTGCATTAATAGTTGAGCCACGACCTATTGCTCAAAGACTACATATGGACAAAGGCGGCTAGTTGAGAAAATATAATCCTAGATGCATCATGTTACTTGCCAATGGATGTCTCTGCCTTAGTTGAAGCATTAGGCTCCATTCCTCACTTCCTAAACTGACGAGTGAATCCAACCTCCCTTCCATTGGCTCCATCTACACTTCACGCTGCCTCATCAAGGCCAGCAACATAATCAAGGACCAGTCTCACCCCGGTCACTCCCTCATCTCCCCTCTCCCATCAGGCAAGTTTGAAAACGCACACCTCCATATTAGACAATAGACTATAGACAATAGGTGCAGGAGTAGGCCATTCACCCTTTCAGCCAGCGCCACCATTCAATGTGATCATGGCTGATCATCCCCAATCAGTACCCCGTTCCTGCCTTCTCCCCATATCCCCGGACTCCGCTATCAGGGATAGTTACTTCCCCACTGTTGTCAGGCAACTGAATGGTGCTCTCATCAGCTAGAATGTGGTCCTGACCTCCCATATACCTCATTGGAAAGCTTTGAACTATCTACAATTGGACTTAATTATACCTTTGCACAAAAATGCATCTACATGTTGTACTTCTGATCTAAAATGGTGTATACTTTATCCATTTTCTGTGTACTGTGGACAGCTTGATTATATTTTTGCATAGTCTTTTTCTGCCTGGGGTAGTCTTGTATATGCTTCAGACTAGTATGAGGGTCTCGACCAGAAGTGTCACCCATTCCTTCTCTCCAGAGATGCTGCCTGTCCCGTTGAGTTACTCCAGCATTTTGTGCCTATCTTCTGTGTGAACCAGCATCTGCAGTTCCTTCCTACACAGTGTTGCTGCATATATGGATTAGCTCCTCCGCGTTCCCTGCCAGAATGTCAACCAGATCCACTAACGATGTCGTAGCCCGTGGCTTGCTGTCCATACTCACAATATCTCCCTTGGGGCCTTGCGTTCCTTGGTTTCCTGGGAGACCTCTATCTCCCTTCTCCCCCATCTCGCCGGGTGGGCCGATGAGGCCAATCAAACCGACATGGCCCTGGAAGAGACACAAAGAGGGAGAGATCACTGTGGGGAAAGGATGATGGTCATTGCGGCTTGAAGCAAAAACATTGACCACTGGGTTCAAACAGGACCACTGACGACTGGCGATGATCTCCAAATGTAGTCATGGTTGATTCAACCTCAGTAGTCCTTGGTTTGACGAACAGCGAACATTATTTGATCAACTTCTTACATAGACAATAGACAATAGACGATAGACAATAGGAGTAGGACATTCAGCCCTTCGAGCCAGCACCACCATTCAATGAGATCATGGCTGATCATTCCCAATCAGTACCCCGTTCCTGCCTTCTCCCCAAATCCCCTGACTCCGCTATTTTTAAGAGCCCTATCCAGCTCTCTCTTGAAAGCATCCAGAGAACCTGCCTCCACCACCCTTTGAGGCAGAGAAATCCACAGACTCACAACTCTCTGTGAGAAAAAGTGTTTCCTCGTCTCCGTTCTAAATGGCTTACCCCTTATTCTTAAACTGTGGCCCCTGGTTCTGGACTCCCCCAATATTGGGACCATGTTTCCTGCCTCCAGCGTGTCCAAACCTTTAACAATCAATGAGATCCCCTCTCATCCTTCTAAACTCCAGAGTGTACAAGCCCAGCTGCTCCATTCTCTCAGCATATAACAGTCCCGCCATCCCGGGAATTAACCTTGTAAACCTACGCTGCACTCCCTCAATAGCAAAATTTGGAACGCACGGATTTGGAATTCCATTCTGGCGAGGAGTGGAGTCTGTCCAAACACATCGCAACATGTTAAAATGGAGAAGAATTGCCATAAAAGTGACAGTGTTTTTGGGGGTTAATGTGCTTGCCACCATTTGTGAGCTCAACAGAGTGGGCAGTCATACCCAAGGATGGATTTACCTCTGTATTTCTCCGATTAGCACTCTTTTCTGTCTGATTTTCACTTCTTTTTTATGGAAAATTAGATGAAAATAAGTTAAGTAAAACACAAATTGTTAGTGTAGCTCGGCGGGTCAGGCAGGTTCTCTGTAAGGGATGGAAGGGTAACATTTCGGATCGGGATCCTTCTACTGACGGAAGGGCTGTGATCCAACTTGTCCAATCTCTCCAGAGATGCAGCATTCCTGGGATGTCAGGACTTTCATATGAGGAAAGACTGGATAGACTCGGCTTGTACTCGCTGGAATTTAGAAGATTGAGGGGTGATCTTATAGAAACTTACAATATTCTTAAGGGGTTGGACAGGCTAGATGCTGGAAGATTGTTCCCAATGTTGGGGGAGTCCAGAACAAGGGGTCACAGTCTAAGGATAAGGGGGAATTCCTTTAGGACCGAGATGAGGAAAACATTCTTTACACAGAGAGTGGTGAGTCTCTGGAATTCTCTGCCACGGAAGGTAGTTGAGGCCAGTTCATTGGCTATATTTAAGAGGGCGTTAGATGTGGCCCTTGTGGCTAAAGGGATCAGGGGGTATGGAGAGAAGGCAGGTACAGGATACTGAGTTGGATGATCAGCCATGATCACATTGAATGGCGGTGCAGACTCGAAGGGCCGAATGGCCTACTCCTGCACCTATTTTTCTATGTTTCTATGTTTCTATGACCCGCCGAGTTATTCCTTGACTCGTGGAGTTACTCCAGGACTCTGTGCTTTACTGAACATTCCAGCATCTGCAGTTCCTTGTCTCACCATCTCGACAATATGGTTTAGCTGACTTGAGAAGGGTAACCATCAAACCCAATTATTCTTGACCCGAGACAGCCCACCCCCACAGAGCCCAGTCCCTCCACGCATCTCCCAACCCCTACAGAGTGGTTACTAAGATGGCTGATCCGTGGGCGGTTGCTGCGGGGACGCAAGTCGGGGCCTGATCAACCCCGGCTGGGTCGCCTGGGCGAGAGTGTCTGATGTTGTGAGACCCGAAACACCTGATGACCCCCAGGTCACATCACTGAGGATGCGTCCCAGCTCATCTAGAAGATGTATCTTTTTCACATAGGTGACCACAGAAGGGTAGCAGGGTTAACCATCTAACCCAATGATTCTTCAGCCGAGACTGCAAGCAAGTCTGGGTGAATAGGACCTGTGTTTGGAAGAACCAATGCTGTTAAACTCACGCAAATATCCGGAGAAAAAAGTCTGCAATAAAAGTAGAATAAAAATAAGAGGGAGAACTTAGAAAGACAGTGCTGGGGTAACTTAGCAGATCAGGCAGCATCTCTGGAGAAAAAGGCTGGTTGACATTCTGAAGTCTGAAGAAGGTTCCTGATCCGAAACGTCACCCATTCCCTTTTTCTCCAGAGATGCTGCCTGACCCGCTGAGTTACTCCAGCACTCTGTATCTAACCTTGGTATAAACCAGCATCTGTAGTTCCTTTGTTTTGACAAAGGAGAACGCAGATATGGATTTTTGGCGATGCACAGTTTTACATGCCATATATTACTCACATATTTTTAAATACTTTACAATTAAATCAACAATTGAACATAAAGATTAGCTCAAGAATTTAACGCAAGGCAAATAGCTAGGAGGTGAGTATTTGCCATTTGAAAAATACCATTAATGCTGATGAATTGTCTCAGACACAAAAGGTTAACTGTTTCCCTCTCACAAGTTCACAAGCTCTAGGAGTAGAATTAGGCCATTCGGCCCATTGAGTCCACTCCACCATTCAATCATGGCCGATCTCTGCCTCCTAATCCCATTTTCCTGCCTCCACCCCATAACCCTTGACACCCGACCTAATCAAGAGCTTGTCCATCCCTGCCTTGAAAATATCCACAGACTTGGCCTCCACAGACCTCTGTGGCAATGAGTTCCACAAATTAACTATCCTCTGACTAAATAAGTTTCTCCTCACCTCCTTTCTCAGAGAGCGCCCTTTAATTCTGAGGCAACTGCCTCTGTTCCTAGACTCTCCCACCCATCCTCTCCACATGCACTCTATCTATCCCTTTCATTATTCTGTTTCAATGAGATCCCCCCTCAAACTTCTAAAATCCAGCGAGTAGAGGACCATTGCTGTCAAACGCTATCCACAGATGTTGCCCGACCTGCTGAGTGTTTCAAGTATTATCCATTCTTATCAGCATCTGCATTTAGTTTTTCAACTTCCATCAGGGCGACAAACTATGGGAACAGATCCTCAATCTTAGACCCACAGGCTCACTGTGCAATGCATTGAATGCGCTGTGGCTTGCTGCATTTCAGTTTATAACGTGCTGGTACAGCAACTCTGCATAGAGTCATAGAGTGATACAGTGTGGAAACAGGCCCTTCGGCCCGACTTGCCCACACCGGCCAACAATGTCCCAGCTACACTAGTCCCACCTGCCTGCGCTTGGTCCATATCCCTCCAAACCTGTCCTATCCATGTACCCGTCTGTTTCTTAAACGTTGGGATAGTCCCAGCCTCAACTACCTCCTCTGGCAGCTTGTTCCATACACCCACCACCCTTTGTGTGAAAAAGTTACCATTCGGATTCCTATTAAATCTTTTCCCCTTCACCTTGAACCTGTGTCCTCTGGTCTTCGATTCCCCTACTCTGGGCAAGAGACTGTGCAACTACCCAATCTATTCCTCTCATGATTTTGTACACCTCTATAAGATCTCTCCTCATCCTCCTGCGCTCCATGGAATAGAAGACCCAGCCTACTCAACCTCTCCCTATAGCTCACACCCTCTAGTCCTGGCAGCATCCTCATAAATCTTTTCTGAACCCTTTCAAGCTTGATAATATCTTTCCTGTAACATGGTGCCCAGAACTGAACACAAGATTCTAAATGCGGTCTCACCAACGTCTTAGAACTTGCAACCGAACGCAAACTCTGACCACATTGTTTCTTCAGCTACTCAGTACAGATTACTCACCTTGTCACCTTTTAGACCTTGGTCCCCCTTAAGACCTGGCATTCCTGGAGGTCCCTGGACAAAAGCAAAATAACACACAGTTAAAGGGGCTTAATATGAATTGAAAAATGCATGGACAGCAACATACTGCAGCCCTGTCATCGCTCAGTCCAAATTATGTTTATCATCACAATGTCATAGAATCAGGCCCTTCGGCCCATTGAAGCCATGTTGACCATCAAGGTCACTGTAAATAAGATAATCCCGTTTTATTCTCTCTGCATCGGGCCGCACGGTGGCGCAGGGGTAGAGTTTCTGCCTTACACCACCAGAGACACGGGTTCGATCCTGACTACGGGCGCTGTCTGTACGGAGTTTGTACGTTCTCCCCGTGACCTGCCTGGGTTTTCGCTGAGATTTTCGGTTTCCTCCCACACTCCAAAGACGTGCAGGTTTGTAGGTTAATTGGCTTGGTATAAATGTAAGTCGACCCTTGTGTGTGTAGGATAGTGTTAGTGTGCGGGGATCGCTGGTTGGTGCGGACACGGTGGGCTGAAGGGCCTGTTTCCGTGCTGTATCTCTAAAACGAAAACATGCCCATCAACTCCCCACCGATTCCACCACTCACGTACATACTGGGGGGGCAATTCCCCGGCAGATCACCTACCCACCAGTAGAGTCATAGAGTGATACAGCATGGAAACAGGCCCTTCGGCCCAACTTGCCCACACCGGCCAACATGCCCCAGCTACACTAGTCCCACCTGCCTGCGCTTGGTCCATATCCCTCCAAACCTGTCCTATCCATGTACCCGTCTAACCGTTTCTTAAGGCACCTCTTAGGATATTGGGGAGGGAGGAACCAGATAAGGGAATCCTGTGCTGTCACAGGGAGGACGTGTGAACTCCACATAGACAGCGCCAAGGAATGAGAATTGAACCCAGGTCACTGGAGCTGTGAGGCAGTGGGCGCTACCAGCTGGCTCTACCAGCTTTGACAGCTGGCTAAGCGAGGGCTTCAGTTTTGCCAGCTGTCAAAATGCTTTGAATTATCAACGAATACCTTCCTTCCTAATCGACGGAATTTCATTTAAAACATTATTGATGTTGCAAGCTAAATGTAATTAAAACATGTTAAAACACTTAAAGCCAATTAATAACCTTTAATTTGACATCTTCGATTCATTTTAGATTATATTAGATTAGATTAGATTAGATAGAAACAGTGCGGAAACAGGCCCTTCGGCCCATCGAGTCTGCACCTATCAGCACCAGCACACACTGGGGACAATTTATAACGTTTACCAAAGCCAATTAATCTACAAACCTGTATGCCTTTGGAGTGTGGGAGGAAACTGGAGCTCCCGGAGAAAACCCACGCAGGTCACGGGGAGAACGTGCAAACTCAGTACAAACAGCGCTCGTAGTCAGGATTGAACCCGGGTCTCTGTCGCTGTGAGGCAGCAACTCTACCAACTGCGCCACCGTTAGTTTAAATGGTGGTTAGAGTGGATTCTGTGGGACGAATGGCCTGTGCCTGTGCTGTCACATGCCATTTGCAAAACACGAGCGGAAAATTTAAACAGAAAGACACACCCAACATCACACCTATGAAGGTAGACAGCAAATTGCAGGAGTAATGGGCCTGTCCCACTGTACGAGCTAATTCAAGAGCTCTCCTGAGTTTGCCCTGATTCTAACTCGGAGATTTACGGTAATAGCCGCTCACAGGTACTTGGGGCTCTCGTGGACATTTTTCAACATGTTGAAAAATCTTCACGAGTCTTCCCGAGCTTACCGCGTTTCCCGAGTACCTGCCGTTAGCGTTACGAGCCGCCAAGAGACGTCCCGAGCTCCGACGTACCCGCTACGTACATTCTACGTGCTTTCCACGAGTTTGATCTTTTTTAAAACTCGGGAGAGCTCTTGAATGAACTCGTACAGTGGGACAGGCCCTTAACTCAGCGGGACAGCGCCTGTAGTCAGGATCGAACCCGGGTCTCTGGCGCTGTAAGATAGCAACTCTACCTCATTGGTCTCAGTATAATCTGTAGCTAAAGTCCTCTTACATTTATATTCCAAACTGTAACTCATAAGGACTAATGCCTCATTACTCTTTCTGGTTATTTATTCTGCGGAAGGTTTAATTATGGACTGATGATTCAGACTTCACATCTCGAACTTCCACCACTCTGGGGAAAAGAGCTGTATTTATTTTCCGCTTGCGCACTTCGACTGGATTGAACAACAACATTACAGTGAAAGCAATCGCCTCAAACCCTCAAGACTACTCCACTATTAACTCAAAGCCAGCAAGTTAAATGACTGAATAATTTTACACTAAAATCCATTGATCTATACGTCGCCTGGCTTCCAATTCCTTTTTCTTGGCCGCTTTCTCGTGGGCGGCACAGTGGTACAGTTAGTGGAGCCTCTAGCTCACAGTTTCAGTAACCCTGGTTCGATCCTGACTACGGGCGCTGGCCGGACGGAGTTTGCACGTTCTCCCCGTGACCACGTGGGTTTTCTCCGGGTGCTCCGGCTTCCTCCCACTCTCCAAAGACGTGCGAATTTGAAGGTTAATTGCCTTGGTAAACTTGTAAATTGTCCCCAGAGTCTATAGGACCGGTGTTAGTGTGCGGAGATCGCTGGGCGATCGATGAACGGCCTGTTTCCGCGCTGTATCTCTAAACTAGAACACGGGGGTGAAGAGAAAGGGAGGTTGGAAAGGCAACAGGCAGTGACGCAGTGGATGATATGCCCACAATTATCATCTTACCATGGGACCAGGAGGTCCATTCTGACCAGGAGGCCCAGAAAGACCTTGCTCTCCCTGTAAAAAAACAGAAGATGACATGTCGTTATTTATTTATGCAGCGGAGAGAGAAATCACACTGAAACAACTTGGTCGGAAGTCTCTTTGCGTCATCTACTTACTCCTGGCCCAGGAATCCCTCTCAGGCCTTCAGGTCCAGACTTTCCTGGTGAACCTTGAGGTCCCCTCGGCCCAGTCCTGCCTACAGGGCCTGTTTGACCCGGCGAGCCCTGCAAGAGAAACAAAATAGTCACTCGCGTTACTCCGACTGCTTCACAATCAGAGATGTTCCCATACTTGCAACCCAGCTGACAAGCCATTCCTTCTATCCAGAGATGCGGCCTCTCTCGCTGAGTTACTCCAGCATTTTGTGTCTGTCTTCAGTACAAATATTGATTTCTCTAACCTCGTAACCCTTGCGTTCCCCCCTCAACCCCTGTCCCTCCCCAACCCAAGTGGTGGTTCCAGTTTCAAAGTTGTCCTGCTGAGTCTCTTTGTATGTAGTTTGTTTTAACCAAGCCTGCAGCTAACAACAGCCTGTTTCGTTTATCAGCGTTACTGTTTTGCACATCTTTCATTCATTTGTTCTATATGTCTACATCACTGTCTATATCTCTTGTTTCCCACTCCCCTGACTCTGTCTGAAGAAGGGTCTCCATCCCGGAAACATCACCTATACATGGTCTCCAGAGATGCTGCCTGAGCCGCAGGGTTGCTCCAGCACTCTGTGTCAATCTTCCCAAAATCAGACGTTAAACAACACCAGGCAATTCAACGAACACATCTGGCGTGTAGCTCCTGTGGGCAGATATTTGTCATAGTCCACCTTCAAAATTCAGCTCTCTTCACGCCCACGCAATCAGATTTCAAAGTTGAACACAACACAGGGGCATTATTACCTTGTGTGGGACGGAACTGCACATTCTGGATTACACCGAAGATACGACACCGGGTCGCTGGTCAGCATGGACCCGGTGGGCCGAAGGGCCTGTTTCCACGCTGTATCTTTGAACTCAGCGGGACAGGCAGCATCTCTGGAGAGAAGGAATGGGTGATGTTTCGGGTCGAGACCCTTCTACCAGAGATGCTGCCTGACCTGCTGAGTTACTCCAGCACTTTGTGCCACCTGCACTGGAAGTTTAGTTTAGTTTAGAGTTAGAGCATGGAAACAGGCCCTTCGGCCCACTGGGTCCGCGCCGACCAGCGATCCCCGCACACTAACACTATCCTACACACACTAGGGACAATTTTTACATTTACCAAGCCAATTAACCTACAAACCTGTGCGTCTTTGGAGTGTGGGAGGAAACCGAAGATCTCGGAGAAAAGCCACGCGGGTCACGGGGCGAACGTACAAACTCCGTACAGACAGGATCGAACTCCGTAGTCGGGATGGAACCTGGGTCTCCGGCGTTGCATTCGCGGTAAGGCAGCAACTCTACCGCTGCGCCACCGTGCCAGTCTTGCGATGATTCCACAAACTACCCCCCCACTGGCTTCTCAAGGGCAATTAAGGACAGTAACAGATGCTGATCCTCGCCGGCAAATAGCAATGGGAAGAAAATGAATTTTGAAAGGGTGCAAATGTCAAAGGAAGCCGTCTTAACATATAAATGTAGTTTTAAATGTGGAATCGCAAACAATCCGTCATATTCCTCCTGACGCTCAGTGGAGTGGAAATCCAAGAATTAGTTTGAGCAGTTTTTGTCTCTGTCTCTGATCTCCTGGTGGGGGTCAGTGGGATTATTTATAGAAACATAGAAACATAGAAAATAGGTGCAGGAGTAGGCCATTCGGCCCATCGAGCCTGCACCGCCATTCAATATGATCATGGCTGATCATCCAACTCAGTATCCTGTACCTGCCTTCTCTCCATACCCCCTGATCCCTTTAGCCCCAAGGGCCACATCTAACTCCCTCTTAAATATAGCCAATGAACTGGCCTCAACTACCTTCTGTGGCAGAGAATTCCACAGATTCACCACTCTCTGTGTGAAAAATGTTTTTTTCATCTCGGTCCTAAAAGACTTCCCCCTTATCCTTAAGCAGTGACCCCTTGTTCTGGACTTCCCCAACATCGGGAACAATCTTCCTGCATCTAGCCTGTCCAACCCCTCACGAATTTTGTACGTTTTGTAGTATATAGATGATACAGAATTTCAACAAGGCTTTCATTATGCCGTTATAATTTTTACGTGTAATTCCTGAACATTTGAAAAAGAATGCTTGTTAATTGTAGGACTAACTACTTCTTCTCCGTGGGTTGTCACCTTGTCGTGGTGGACAAGCTTGTGTGGTCCTGAGATCCTGAGAGTGATGCCGTCTGGAGCTACGCTCCTGGTAGGGCCACCCATGGCGGTAAGGTCAAGGGGGAGGTCTCTGACAAAGAGCCAATCCAACCAAGACCTCAACGGTGGAACAGGCGGAGGACGATGGCTGACCTTAGTGGAGCGTCACAACGGCTGGGAAGGTGGATGAAGGCTGCAGCAGAAAAGGGTCTCCGGTCGTCTTGGACTCCATGCCACTGGATCCTGACCCAGATCTGTCAAGGTCTGTGCACCAGTCTCCCCACGTTAGACAAAGTCCCCTCCACGGAGGGAACAGCACCCTGGAGACACCCATGGTCAGCCATGACCGAAGGGGGTCTGAGAAATCACGTTCTAATTCAAGAAGGGTCTCGACCCGAAACGTCGCCAATTCCTTCTCTCCAGAGATGCTGCCTGTCCCGCTGAGTTACTCCAGCTTTTTGTGTCTATCTTCAATACAATATCTACTCCTTTGAAGAATCTATTCCTTGGAGCACAGGAGGATGAGGAGTGATCATCAGGAGGATGAGGAGTGATCTTATAGAGGTGTACAAAATCATGAGAGGAGGAGATTGGGTGGATGCACAGTCTTTTTGCCAGAGAAGGGGAATTGAGGACCAGAGGACATAGGTTGAAGGCAAGTTTGAACAGGAACCCGAGCGGCAACCTTTTTACACAAAAGTTGGTAGGTGTATGGAACGAGCTGTTGGAGGAGGAAGTTGAGGCAGGCAACGTTTAAGAAACAGGTACATGGATAGGACAGGTTTAGAGGGATATGGGCCAAACACAGGTAGGTAGGACGAGAGTAAATGGGACAAGTTGGTCGGCGTGGCTAAGCTGGGCCGAAGGGCCTGTTTCCACGCGGTATGACTAATATTCAATTTCATTTCGGAGTCACGTGAGACATATCGTCGACCGCATGCGAGCGATGGGCAGTGAGGAGCGTTGCTGGCAGTCGGAATGCAGGCAGTCAGCGGCGGCTGTAATTCATGGAGTCGGGAAGAGCCCGTTGACCCAGGTGGGTCCGGGTTCACACTCGCCAGCGGAGGACGGCAGAGGCAGCCGACTCTACACCGCGGCCCGCACTCACGTGACTCCGAAATGAAATAGTAAGATTAAACGAGAACTTACCAGTTCGAAGTTTGATCTGTATTTTGTGAGGAGTTGCGATGAGGGATTTCGTGCCCTCCGCTCCCAACCCTCTATCATAAGGTCAACTGGTATATAGAGTCTCTTCAATCTTACTATAACAAGTCATTTCCTTGTTGTTGGTTCTGTGATTCCACACCGCTGCTTTGAAGAATGTCGTGCATGTGTGCTGGCGGGTTCTTCACGAAATCCCTCATCGCAACTCCTCACAAAATAAAGATCAAACTTCAAACTGGTAAGTTCTCGTTTAATCTTACTATTAAATGCTACTTTATTGCCACATGTACTGAGGTACAGTGAAATGCTTTATTTTGCAGACAACCCAGTAAAATCATACAGTAGACCTCACCGAGGCTAGACACAAGAGTCGCCACGTTCCTGGCGCCAGGAGAATACTCTTAGAGAAATTCTAATTGAAACAACATTTTTCTCCACATTTACAGTACTTTTGAAGTAGCAAACCTTTTCCCCATTTAGCGAGCAAATGCGAGGTGCAACACTTTGTGTGGTTGAATATAAGGGGAAAGTACACGGTTAATAGCAAGACCCTTAGCAGCATTGATGTGCAGAGGGAACTTCCGTTCAGTTCAGGTCAGTTTATTGTCACATGTACCGAGGTACAGTGAAAAGCTTTTGTTGCGTGCTAAGTAGACAGCGGAAAGACAATGCATGTCTACAATCGAGCCACTTACAGTGTACAGTTACATGAAAAGGGAATAATGTTTGATGCAAGGTAAAGCCAGCAAAATCCGATCAAGGATAGTCCGAGGGTCACCAACGAGGTAGATAGTAGTTCAGCACTGCTCTCTGGTTGTGGTAGGATGATTCAGTTCCCTGATAAGAAACTGCCCCTGAATCTGGAGGTGTGCGTTTTTACACTTCTGTACCTTTTGCCCGATGGGAGAGGGGAGAAGAGGGAGTGGCCAGGGCGCGACTGGTCCTTGATGATGCTGCTGGCCTTGCCGGGGCAGCGTGAGGTGTAGATGGAGTCAATGGAAAGGAGGTTGGCTGGTGTGAGGGTCTGGGCTACGTCCACAATTTGCTGCAATTTCTTGCGGTCTTGGATGGAGCTGTTCCCAAACTAAGCTGCCATGCATCCTGGTAAAATGCTTTCTACGGCGCATCTGTAGAAGTTGGTGAGGGTCGATGGGGACTTTCCGAACATCCAAAGCCTTCTTAGAGAGCCGAGGCATTGGTGTGCTATCGAAGCACTGAGGGATATCATGGTTCAAGTCATTAGCTCCCTGAAAGTGGCAACACGTGTCCAGATTCAGGGACAGTTTCTTATCACCAGACTGATTCCTGGGATGTCAGGACTGTCTTATGAACAAAGACTGCATAGACTCGGTTTATACTCTGTAGAATTTAGGAGATTGAGAGGCGATCTTATAGAAACTTACAAAATTCTTGAAGGGTTGGACAGGCTAGATACAGGAAGATTGTTCCCGATGTTGGGGAGGTCCAGGACAAGGGGTCACAGCTTAAGGATAAGGGGGAAATCCTTTAGGACCGAGATGAGAAGGACTTTTTTCACACAGAGAGTGGTGGGTCTATGGAACTCTCTGCCACAGAGGGTAGTTGAGGCCAGTTCATTGGCTATATTTAAGAGGGAGTTAGATGTGGCCCTTGTGGCTAAGGGGATCAGGGGGTATGGAGAGAAGGCAGGTACGGGATACTGAGTTGGATGATCAGCCATGATCATATTGAATGGCGGTGTAGGCTCGAAGGGCCGAATGGCCTACTCCTGCACCTAATTTCTATGTTTCTATGTTTCTATCAGGAAACTGAACCATCCTACCACAACCAGAGAGCAGTGCTGAACTTCTATCTATGACATGCTTGCCTTCATCGCTTAGGGCATTAGTTATGGGGAGAAGGCAGGAGAATGGGGTTGAGAGGGAGAGAGAGATCAGCCATGATTGAATGGCAGAGTAGTCTTGATGGGCCGAATGGCCTAATTCTGCCCGGAGAACGTGTGAATATTTCTCATATAGGTCGTACCTTTGAACCTTTCAGGCCCTCGCGACCCTCTGGTCCTCCAGGTCCATGGGGTCCCTGGAAGAGAGAATGCGGATTTGAAACCGGCAATCTTTAAACAGGCATTGAAAATAAATGCGGAGCAGCAGCTCGCGACATGCGGTAGAGTTTGGAGTCACACAGCTTGACATTTCCACCGCCCAGAACCCGCTGCTTGGCACATCAAAGCGGAACACAATTATAAAGCACATAATGAATTCCCGCCTCACCAGCTACTGTTTGAAAGGGCAGGAACCTTGGACAATTGGATGTCACAGTGATGAATCTCCACCCCAAATCTCCACTCAAAAAAAGGATTTAACTTGCAGAATGTCGTCTGGAAATAAATCCCTTTGTATTGCATTGCAAATAGAATGGGCGAAAGCTCTGCTAAAATTGAGTTATCCTGACCTGAAACGTCGCCCACCCTTTCCCTCCGCAGATGGTGCCTGAACCGCTGAGTTACGCCCAACACCTTGTTTTAGTTTTAGGTTTTGAGATGCAGCGCGGAAACAGGCCCTTCGGCCCACCGACAATTTGTTTAACATTTACACCAAGCCAATTAACCTACAAACCTGTACGTCTTTGGAGTGTGGGAGGAAACCGAAGATCTCGGAGAGAACCCACGCAGGTCACAGGTGAGAACGTACCAACTCCGTACAGACAGCCCCCGTAGTCGGGATTGAACCCGGGTCCCCGGCGCTGCATTCGCTGTGAGGCAGCAACTCTACCGCTGCGCCACCGTGACCGCCCGTGTGTAGTTTAGTTTGATTTAGAGATCCTTTGCAACTTATCAAAAATCCCTTTTCCACCTGCCACTGTTTTCCCGACAGGAACGATCCAGCGGGCTCCGTAACTCTCTCAGAGATTCATCGAAGCCCTCCTCAAAGGGGAATAACCACAGAACCGAATTACCCCCATGCAGATGGAATCTAGTGTGGAGTTATGACCTTATAACTGGGCAACTGAGCTGCGGTTGAATTGTGGAACTGCACAGTGAAGTTTAGTTTAGTTTCGTGATGTTTAGGTTAGAGATACAGCGCGGAAACAGGCCCTTTGGCCCACCGAGTCCGCGCCGACCAGCGATCCCCGCGCACTAATACTAGCCGACACGTCTGGCTTAAGGGGCTGTTCCACAGTATGAGTTAATTCAAGAGCTCTCCCGAGTTTAAAATAAAAATCAAACTCGTGGTAAGTACGTGGAATGTACGTAGCAGGTACGTCGGAGCTCGGGGACGTCTCATAGCGGCTCGTAACGCTAACGGCAGGTACTCGGGAAACGCGGTAAGCTCGTGAAGACTTGTGAAGATTTTTCAACATGTTCCACGAGAGCCCCGAGTACCTACGAGCGGCCATTACCGTAAATTCTCTGAGTTCGAATCAGGGGAAACTTGGGAGAACTCTTGAATGAACTCATACAGTGGGACAGCCCGTTTACTGTGACATTGTGAAAGCTGCTATGGAAACGCGAGGTTTACGGATAAATACTTACTCGTTTTCCCGGCGCTCCAGGCGGCCCGGGTTCACCTGATGCTCCTCGAGGGCCCTACAGAGAGAGAGGAACAGGAAATGGAAGTACGTATGGAAATCACAAGAACGTATCAAGCCCTCAGTCTGAAGAAGGGTCTCGACCCGAAACGTCACCCATTCCTTCTCTCCTGAGATGCTGCCTGCCCCGCTGAGTTACTCCAGCACTTTGTGCCTATCTTCGGTGTAAACCAGCATCTGCAGTTCCTTCCTACACCCATTTACAGCACTTCCAGCTGTCGAGAAGAAGCAGGCGAACTTGTGTGGCCAAAACCACTTGTCACTTCTGGCCCCTTTAATTGTGGGATTGGAGCTGGTGGGACTCTGTACCTGCAGTGAATGTCCTCTAAACCTATCCTATCCTATCCATGTACCTGTCCAAATGTGTTTTAAACATTGTTATAGTACCTACCTCAACTATCTCCTCCGACAGCTCGTTCCCTACACACACCACCCATAGTGTGAAAGGGTTGACCCTCAGGTTCCTATTAAATCTTTCCCCCCTCCCCTCAACCTAAGTCCTCTGGTTCTTGATTCCAATTATATCTGCTCAATCCTGTTTTGCTTCCAGTGAAAGTGAAGGTTGTG
The DNA here is from genome assembly GCA_963514005.1 of Raja brachyura. The sequence continues at coordinate 20,011,438 of OY740816.1, read as the reverse complement.
GTCGAGATACTCCAGAGTGCAGGGACACACACTCAGGGACATGTTGAGGTAGGGTGCAGCCTATTAAAGCTTTGGTGGGAAAACGCTACAGTCTAAGTCCATGCCACCAATGGCCAATAAACAATAGACAATAGGTGCTGGAGTAGGCCCAGATCCCGTTGTACTTCCCCTTTTCCCAACTTGCCGCCAGTTAGATAGTAATCTGCCTTCCTGTTTTTGCTACCAAAGTGGATAACCTCACGTTTATCCGCATTAAACTTCATCTGCCATGCATCTGCCCACTCCCCCAACCTGTCCAAGTCACCCTGCATTCTCATAGCATCCTCCTCACAGTTCACACTGCCACCCAGCTTTGTGTCATCTGCAAATTTGCTAATGTTACTTTGAACTAAGGGATACTAAGGGATTGAGGCCTGGGTAACCGCCTCCCAAATTTAGTCCTTGTGGAATGTTTATGAAAGCAAAATAATACCATGGTGTATATCAAATACACGAAATGATTATCTTAAAGATAGCGGAGTCAGAGGATATGGGGAGAAGGCAAGAACGGGGTACTGATTGTGGATGATCAGCCATGATCACATTGAATGGCGATGCTGGCTCGAAGGGCCGAATGGCCTTCTCCTGCACCTATTGTCTATTAATACCGTACCATACCAAATGATACCATTCCATATAGGCTGTGGGCCGAGGAGCTTTTTTTGTGCAAGTTTGTATCCCAACTCACGGAACTACATGACATTTTCACATCTTGTGTAAAAATATTATATAAATCATCCCTGAAACTCGTCAAGAACAAAACTTGCACATTTTTTAATAAATTAGAGAAAAACCTGAAACATTTTGGGTAGCTTTAGTCCAATCAAAGCACGTTTAACATTGAGTCGGACGCCAATTGGCCAATCGCGTGCTTTGTTTCAGGCTAGCTAGCCAGGGAGCAGAAGGGTCTCGACCCGAAACGTCGCCTATCTCCTTCGCTCCTTAGATGCTGCTGCACCCGCTGAGTTTCTCCAGCCTTTTGTGTACCCAGGGAGCACACATCATGGCTGAGAGGACTGATGCCAGTTTTACCCAATAGGGTGAGAACTGGGAGGGTCTGAATAAGGGTCCCAACCCGAAACGTCACCCACCCACGACCTCCAGAGATGCTGCCTGACCCACTGAGTTATTCCATCGCCCTCTGTCTTCTTTTAGTGTAACGTATAACTTGTAAGAAAATGTAATATGCTCAGAGGGCAGAATGTTTAGTTTAGTATTGTCACGTGTACCGAGGTACAGTGAAAAGCCTTTTTGTTGGGTGTTATCCAGTCAGTGGAAAGACTAGACATGATTACAATCGAGCCGTCCACAGTGTACAGATACAGGATAAAGGGAATAATGTTTAATGCAAGATAAAGTCCAATAAAGTCTGATTAAATATAGTCAGAGGGTCTCCAATGGTAGGTCAGGACCGCTCTCCAGTTGGTAATAGGATGGTTCAGTTCCCTGATAATAGGTGGGAAGATGATGTCCCTGAATTTGGAATTCTCTTACCCCTGAATCTGGAGGTGTGTGTTTTCAAATATCCGCATGTATCTCTTCCACGATGGGAGAGGGGAGAAGAGGCAGTGAAACTGGTCCTTGATTATACAAACATAGAACATAGAAAATAGGTGCAGGAGTAGGCCCTTCGAGCCAGCGCCGCCATTCAATGGCAAAATCAGTACCCCATCCCGGCTTTTTCCCCATATTATGCCGGCTGCCTTGCCGAGTCAGCGTAAAGTGTAGATTGGAAGGCAGCATGAAGTGTAAATGTGCGACAGAATGTGTTAATAAAGTGTATATTTGCAAAATAGAATATTGTGGCCTGGTTGTGGGCACAGCGGCCTGGTCTATAACGGGTCAGGGAGGGCAGGTGTCTGAGGAATTAGCGATTGAGGCAGTTCCTTAGTTGTACACAGCGCAAGGGTAGACAATAAGTATCTTACCGTGAGACCAGGATCTCCAAGACTGCCCTTCCCTCCAACTGTGCCATCCACACCCTGATATAAAAACAGAAATATATTAGTCATCATGGCAACATTGCAAAGGCAGAGTGGATACGGAGACATTAAAAATATCCACTGACTTGTGGCCTCCACAGCCTTCGGTGGCAAATAATTCCACAGATTCACCACCCTCTGACTAAAGAAATTCCTCCTCATCTCCTTCCTAAAGGAACGCCCTTTAATTCTGAGGTTGTGACCCTCTAGTCCTAAACCAGGGGTGGGGAACCTTCTCATGTCGGAATGCCGCATCAAGTCAGCTGTAATCTAACAAGGCCGCATCCACGAAACTTCAATTAGATATACTTCAAAATGTTGTTAAAATAGCCCTCATGGCTTACTAATGTTTTAATTGTGGCCGTCAGTCGGGGAGGATTATTTAGTTGAATCTTCTTTTACTCTTTGGCATTTTAAATACGTTCATTTTAAGATTAAAATTAAAATAATAAAAGATGAACAAAAACATATTATTAAAAGTAAAAGGATTTGTTCTACAAAATTTGGATTCATTCAAAAGGCCGACTTAATGGCCTAGAAGGCCGCATGTGGCCTTAAGGCCGCAGGTTCCCCACCCCTGTTCTAGACTCTCCCACTGGAGGGAATATCACATCCACTCTATCCAGGCCTTTCACTATTCTGTAAGTTTCAATGAGGTCCCCCCACTCATCCTTCGAAACTGCAGCGAGTACAGGCCCGGTGCCGTCAAACATAGAAACATAGAAATTAGGTGCAGGAGTAGGCCATTCGGCCCTTCGAGCCTGCACCGCCATTCAATATGATCATGGCTGATCATCCAACTCAGTATCCCGTACCTGCCTTCTCTCCATACCCTCTGACCCCCTTAGCCACAAGGGCCACATCTAACTCCCTCTTAAATATAGCCAATGAACTGGCCTCAACTACCCTCTGTGGCAGAGAGTTCCAGAGACCCACCACTCTGTGTGTGAAAAAAGTCCTTCTCATCTCGGTCCTAAAGGATTTCCCCCTTATCCTTAAGCTTTGACCCCTTGTCCTGGACCTCCCCAACATCGGGAACAATCTTCCTGCATCTAGCCTGTCCAACCCCTTAAGAATTTTGTAAGTCTCTATAAGATCGCCTCTCAATCTCCTAAATTCTAGAGAGTATAAACCGAGTCTATGCAGTCTTTGTTCATAAGACAGTCCTGACATCCCAGGAATCAGTCTGGTGAACCTTCTCTGCACTCCCTCTATGGCAATAATGTCCTTCCTCACATTTGCAGACCAGAACTGTACGCAATACTCCAGGTGTGGTCTCACCAAGACCCTGTACAACTGAAGTAGAACCTCCCTGCTCCTATACTCAAATCCTTTTGCTATGAAAGCTAACATACCATTCGCTTTCTTCACTGCCTGCTGCACCTGCATGCCTACTTTCAATGACTGGTGTACCATGACACCCAGGTCGAGCTGCATCTCCCCTTTTCCTAATCGGCCACCATTTAGATAATAGTCTGCTTTCCTATCTTTGCCACCAAAGTGGATAACCTCACATTTATCCTCGGCCAATTGTGCAAAGCACTGCAGGTAAGAAAGAGATGGTATAAGAAAAATCCGTGGTGAGTTCTGAACGCCACCCAGAGGCCGCGCAAAGCCTAAAGTCACAAACTGAGACTTACGGGTTGTCCTGGTTCGCCTGTAGCACCCGAATCACCGAGGAAACCAGCCGGCCCCTGCGGAGAGGAAGAGGTGGAGATTACAACAGAGGTGAGCAGCTTGAAGACAACCGCTGGTTACAGACCAGCCGTCCCATTATAAAGCCGAGAGGTCATAAGATCATAAGGAATAGGAGTAGAATTAGGCCCTTCGGCCCATCAAGTCTACTCCGCCACTCAATCATGGCTGATCTATCTCCCCCTCCTAATCCCCATTCTCCTGCCTTCTCCCCATAACCTCTGACACCCGCACTAATCAAGAATTATCCATCTCTGCGTTAAAAATACCCAGTGACTTGTGGCCTCCACAGCCTTCTGATGTGAACACCAGTTCTACGTTATCACACTTTCTCGTCCACTCCATACACACTAGGGGGAATTTATAGAGGCCAATTAGGCTGCAAACCCGCATGTCTTAGGAATATAGGAGGGAACCAGAACACCAGCTTGCAGGAGAGGTAACACAAACAGGAAACAGGCCATTCAGCCCATCGAGTCCACACCGACTTGTGCTCACCCTGCACACTAGCACTATCCTACACACTAGGGACTATTTATAATTTATAGATGCCATTTAACTTACAAACCTCTAAGTCTTTGGAGCGTGGGGGGGAAACCAGGTGCACTCGGAGAAAACCCACGCTCTCACAGCGAGAACGGACAAACTTCATACAGGCAGCAGCCAAGGTCAGGATCGAAATTGGATCTCTGGTGGTGTAAGGCAGCAACTCTAACGCTGCCCCACATAAAGAAGACACAGAGTGCTGGAGCAACTCAGCGGGTCAGGCAGCATCTGTGCAGAACAGGTGACGTTTAGGGTCGGGAACCTTCTTCAGACTGATTCAATCAGAGGGGTCTCAACCCGAAGAATCACCTATCCATATTCTCCACAGATGCTGCCTGACCCGCTGAGTTACTCCAGCACTCTGTGAAACGTCACCTATCCACGTTCTCCACAGATGCTGCCTGACCCGCTGAGTTACTCCAGCACTCTGTGAAATGTCACCTATCCACGTTCTCCACAGATGCTGCCTGACCCGCTGAGTTACTCCGGCACTTTGAGTCCTTTACATCACCAAGACTGTTCTGCAGAATGTTATCAAACGAAACATCACCCTTTCCTTCTATCCAGAGATGCTGCCTGTCCCGCTGAGTTACTCCAGCATTTTCATTGTCCACATTAATTGTTAATGGCCCATTGGGGACCACAGCAGAAGATGGCCACTGATCATCTTACCGTAGAAAAGACACAAAACGCTGGAGTAACTCAGCGGGACAGGCCGCATCTCTGGAGAGAAGGAATGGGTGACGTTTCGGGTCGAGACCCTTCTACAGACTCAACTTACTACGTTGCCCTTGGCTCCGTCTTCACCTGGAGGGCCTTTGTCACCTGCAGGCCCTGCTGATCCAGGAGGGCCTGAATCTCCTTTCTCACCCAATTCCCCTTTTATACCCTGAGGATTGAGAGAAGAAAGAATGGTATCAACGTCAACGCAGAATAATATGCTACACAGCGGGATGTGGATCTAACTACGGAGAAATGGCAGGTCCCAGCTAGTGTGAGGCTCTGCACTTTGGAAGGTCCAATGTAAGAGGACAATATACTCTTAAAGAAAACTTTAAAACACAACTCAAAGATCGGGCAGAGACAATCAAGACAAGAATCACCGACAAACTGGTGAAACGAGCTAGCTCAGTGCTGGAGGGGAGAGTGGACTCTGGGATGGATGGGCTTGAGAGGCGCATGAGGCGCAAGGTGCAGGTCATGCTGAAAAACCCTGGGCATCCCCTCCATGTAATTCTAGAGAGTCAAAAGAGCACTTGGAACAACAGCCGGCTCCTCTCCCTGCCCTGTAGAACGGAGCGGTTCAGGAGGTCCTTCACCCCTGCAGCCATTAGATTTTATAATACTGACCGCTAGGCTGTAGGGGGATGCATTTTTGCATTTTTTTAATTTTAAATTGTTAATTACTGGTCTTTTTGAGTATTTATTGCTCTCGGGTAGTGTCCACGTTGTGTTTTATGTATTTTCTGTCAGTGTTGGGTTTGAATGTGTGGGTTTGTTGGCTGGGGGCTTCTGGCCATCTGAATTTCCCTGAGGGGATCAATAAAGTACTTATTGTTATTATTATTTATTATTATTGTTCTCATTTAAGAGCGCAAAATGCAGTGATCACTGGGGGCAATCTGGGAGATTCATAGAAAATAGGTGCGGTAGTGGGCCATTCGGCCCTTCGAGGCAGCACTATCATTTAATATGTCGTTGTTCTCTCTGGGACAGATGACAATACAACACTCTTGACTCTTGGTGTGGATGGACTTGAGTCTCAGTGAGTTTAGTCTTGGGCATCGATCACGAGCAAGTATTGGGCGTGCGTTGCTCTTGTTCGGGTCTTTGTGTTGGATACTTACGGCAACGCCAGGCTCTCCAAAAGGACCAGGATCTCCAGCTTCTCCTGTCTCACCCTGTGAAGACACAACGGTTTCCCCAACGTCAACTTTTCCGTAATGCTCTTGGCCACCGAACAACCGCAACGTAGTCAGAGGATATGGTCATGTTTAAGGCAGAGATAGATAGATTCATTGATTAGTACGGTTGCCAGGGGCTATGGGGAGAAGGAAGGAGTACGGGGTTAGGAGGGAGAGATAGATCAGCCATGATTGAATGGCAGAGTAGACTTGATGGGCCGAATGGCCAAATTCTGCTCCTATTCTGTTTGCTTTCTTCACTGCCTGCTGCACCTGCATGCCTACTTTCAATGACTGGTGCACCATGACACCCAGGTCTCGTTGCATCTCCCCTTTTCCTAATCGGCCACCATTCAGATAATAGTCTACCCTCCTGTTTTTGCCACCAAAGTGGATAACCTCACATTTATCCACATTATACTGCATCTGCCATGCATTTGCCCATTCACCCAACCTATCCAAGGCACCTTGCAGCCTCCTGGCATCCTCCTCACAGCTGACACTGCCCCCCAGCTTCGTGTCGTCTGTAAACTTGGAGATGTTGCATTCAATTCCGGAGAAAGCCCACGCAGGTCACGGGGAGAACGTACAAACTCCGTACAGACAGCACCTGTAGTCAGGATGGAACCCGGGTCTCTGGCGCTGTGAGGCAGCAACTCTACCGTTGCACTGCCCCGACACCTGTATGATAGCTGGATAGAAACCACACTCACCTTTTCACCCACCGATCCTGGAGAGCCAATACCACCTGGTCGACCTGCCTGGCCCTAGAATGACGAGAAGGAGAGACAGAGTGAGAACCGACAGTGGTTGTAATCACCAGACACCTGTAATTGTGGCTACAGCTTTACGATTCCTCGCCTCTTGTACAGTAAATACAATCCGTTCACATGTGAAGAACAGAATTAAGCAGCTGCTGATCACAACTTCACGCTCATGGCTTGGAGACCTGCGGAATCTGTTGGTTCAACAAAGACATTTATTATGCAAATACAAGATTTCAAAGAGTTGGGCGCCGTCTGTTATTTGCCTCCCAGCTGCTGTGTGAGAAGGGAAGCAAAGATAAGAGTGGTGAGGATGCACAGACTGTGCTGGAGTTAGCTCCTCCATCAGCTCTGGGTCATACAGGCGGAGACAGAGAGAGACAGAGGCAGACAGAGAGAGACAGAGGGAGACAGAGGCAGACAGACATAGAGGGACAGAGGCAGACAGACATAGAGGCAGACAAGAGGCAGACAGAGAGAGAGAGATAGCGACAGAGGGGAATGACAGAGATGGACAGAGAAACAGAGAGAGAGACGGAGAGAGAGAGAGAGACAGAGAGACAGAGAGACAGAGAGAGACAGGGAGAGAGACAGAGAGACAGACAGAGACAGAGACAGAGACGGAGAGAGAGATAGACAGAGAAAGAGAGACAGAGAGAGAGATAGACAGAGAGACAGAGAGGGAGACATAGAGAGACAGAGAGACAGAGGGAGAGGGAGAGGGAGAGACAGAGAGAGAGAGAGAGAGAGAGAGAGAGAGAGAGAGAGAGAGATAGAGAGAGAGACAGAGGGAGAGACAGAGAGAGAGAGACAGAGACACACACACGTACACACAGATAGAGAGATAGAGAGAGAGATAGACAGAGAGACAGACATAGAGAGACAGAGAGATAGGGGGAGAGAGAGAGGGGGAGAGGGAGAGGGAGAGAGAGAGGGAGAGACAGAGAGAGAAAGAGAGAGAGAGAGAGAGAGAGAGAGAGAGAGAGAGAGAGAGAGAGAGAGAGAGAGAGAGAGAGAGAGAGAGAGAGAGAGAGCGCAAATAGCCGGACAAAGAGAGAGACGGACAGAGAGGGAGTCAGAGATGGAGAGAGAGAGAGTGAGAGTGAAACATAGAGAGGGAGTGGGGGAGAGGGACAGGGAGGGGCAGACAGATTTAAGGACGAGCAGGTGAACTTACGCTGCCACCATTGGAGCCGGGAGGTCCTCTGGCACCAGGGGAACCTGAGGGGCCCTGCGGTGGAGACAAGAACACAAGAAACGTCAATCGATGCTCCTGAATATTGAGCTGCAGGTGTACCACATAGTTTTATCGAAGATTGACACAAAATGCTGGAGTAACTCAGCAGGTCAGGTAGCATCTCTGGGGAACGTGGAGAGGTGACGTTTTGGGAAGGGACCCTTCACCAGACTTGACAAGGATCCCAACCTGAAATGCCACCTTCTCCAGAGATGCTGCCGGACCCAACTGAGTTACTCCAACACTTTGGTCCTTTTGTGCATTAACCAGCATCTGCAGTTCCTTGTTTCCACAATCTAGATAGTGCCATATTTTACGGCACTGTGAAAGTGGCTGCATTTTGGAATCCAACCTCTGGATATATAACCTATTTATATTGACCTCATTCTGTCTGCCTCCATCATATCTTCTCCCTTTGTTTAGTTTAAAGTTTAGAGAAACAGGCTCTGTTTCTCTGTGGCCCACCCACAGCAAACAGCGGTCACCTATACACCAGTTTTATCCTACACACACTAGGGACAATTTACAGCGGCCTATCAACCCACAAACCTGCACGTCCTTGGAGTGTGGGCGGAAACCGGAGCTCCCGGAGACAACCCACGCGATCACACGGGGGAGAACGGACAAACTCCGTACAGACAGCACCCGTAGTCAGGATCGAACCTGGGTCTCTGGCGCTGTAAAAGTCCTGTCCCATTGTACGAGTTCATTCAAGAGCTCTCCCCAGTTTAAAAAAAAATCACAAAAAAAAAATTGCAGAATGTACATAGCGGGTACGTCGGAGCTCGGGGACGTCTCTTAGCGGCTCGTAACGCTAACGGCAGGTAGTTCTCTCGGGAAACGCGGTAAGCTCGGGAAGGCTCGTGAAGATTTTTCAACATGTTGAAAACTGTCCACGGGAGCCCTGAGTACCTACGAGCGGCCATTACCGTAAATCTCCAAGTTCGAATCAGGGCAAACTCGGGAGAACTCTTGAATGAACTCGTACAGTGGGACAGGGCTTGAAGGCAGCATCTCTACCCCTGAGCCACTTTGCTCCGCAGATTCTGGGCGGGAATAGTGATGCCAGATTTGGTTCAACCTATTAGATACCACACTGCACATAAACACATTAGTCAGTGCCATGGCTCCATGCTGGTCATGGTTGCCTGAGAGATACTGCACAGAAACAGGCCCTTCGGCCCATTGAGTCCGTGCCGGCCATCGATCACTTGTTCACACTAGTTCTATGTTATTCTACTTCCTGTTCCACTGCCGACACACAGGGCGATTCACAGAGGGCCAATTAACCTACAAATCCGCACGTCTTTGGAATGTGGGAGGAAAACAGAGCACCCGGTGGAAGTCTCACGCATTCACTGGAGGAACGTGCAAACTCCACACAGACAGCAGCCGAGGTCAGGATCAAACCTGGGTCTCTGGCGCTGTGAGGCAGTAGCTCTACCAGCATCACCACCTTGCCGCCCTTGAAATAGAACGGTCCCAATGGCTTAGTCCTGCACTAGATCTCTGGTCAAACCAGTGACAAGTCCATGATTGGGACTTGAACTCACAACCTTCTGACCGAGACCGTGACCACCTTTTTGTTTAAGTTTGGAGATACAGCGCAGAAACAGGCCCTTCGGTCCACTGAGAGACGACCAGCGATCCCCGCACACTAGCACTATCCAACACACACACACACACACACACTAGGGACAGCGTACAATTTTATCAAAGCCAATTAACCTACAAACCTGCGCGTGTGTGGTTGGAGCACCCGGAGAAAACGCACGCAGGGAGAAGGTACAAGCTCCGTACAGACAGCACCCTTGGTCAGGATCGAACCTGTAAGGCAGCAACTCTACCGCTGCGCCACCGTGCCCCCACACCTGTCCCAGCCATCGTTGCAATTGGCCAACCAGTTGTCTTTGGCAGCTGCACGTTGGTTTATCGTAATAGATCGTCAAAGCATCATCCGCTTACCATCAATCCGACATTTCCACTTTCGCCCTTATCGCCCGGAAGACCTGGCATTCCCTGGAGAACACAAATGGAAGCACAATAAGGATTCAGCGTCCTTCACCTTGCCCGTTTATCCTTTAGTTTAGTTTGGAGATACAGCGCGGAAACAGGCCCTTCGACTCATTGAGTCCGCGCCGACCAGCGATCCCCGCACATGAACACTATCCTACACACACTAGGGACAATTTACAATTATACCATTGAGCTACAAACCTGCACGTCTTTGGAGTGTGGGAGGAAACCAGGGCACCCGGAGAAAACCCACGCAGGTCACGGGGAAAACGTACAAACCCCAAACAGACAAGCACCCGCAGTCAGAATGGACCCACTATAGATGACCATTATTGCGAGGGTTTACTGTATTATGTAAAGTTACAAGATGAGGGTAGACAGTCAGAACCTTTTTCCTAGGATGGAAAAATCAAATACTAGACGGTATAGCTTTTCGGTGAGAGGGAGACGTGCAGGGCAACTTTTTTACACAAAGGGTGGCATGTGCCTGGAATGTGCAGCCAGGGCTGGTGGTTGAGGCACACACGATAGTGGGATTTAGGATTTTGGATAGGCATGTGGACATGCAGGGAATGGAGGGCCATGGATTATGCGCAGGTAGATAAGAGATGGTCTTGGCATCATGTTTGGCACAGACATTGTGGGCAGAAGGATCTGTTCTCGTGCAGCGCTGTTCTGTATTCTATGTAACATCTTGCTTTGACCTTTGTTGATTTGTGTACTCATGCTTAATGAGAAATTAAGGAATGACCTTAATTAAAAAGTTAGGAAAAGCTAAAAAAAAGAAGAAGAAAAAAAGAATGGACCCAGGTCTCTGGCGCTGAGAGGCGGCAACTCTACCGCTGCGCCACCGTGCCACCCTTATCGTTTCAAATTAATCCAGGCGCAAGTCAGGCGACATGGAAACATAATTAGTTGAAGCCATTACAAGAGATTGGATAATCCTGGATTGTTTTCTTGGAGTTTGAGGGTAGAACAATACAAAATTGTTAGAAACATTTAATCATATGATAACAAACATTTTTTAAAAATCATAAGGAATAATTGGACAGGTACATGGATAGGACAGGTTTGGAGGGATATGGGCCAAACGCAGGCAGGTGGGACTACAGTAGATGGGACATGTTGGCCGGTGTGGGCAAGTTGGGCCTGTTTCCACACTGTATGACGCTATCAGAAGCAAAGGTTGGGTCGTATTGAACGAATTGCACGAATATTGGAGTTATTAGTTTATTGACTTTTTTAAAGTTTATTATCTATTATCTCTGTGTGTTGCATGTACAGGGCTGTTACGCTGCTGCAAGTATGAATTTCATTGTTCTTTTGTTGCCAGACATAACAACTATACACACTTGACCCTGGATTCATAACCATTGACAGTCAGAACCTCTTTCCCCATGTTGGAAAGATTTAGGTCTGGAAGGCAGACCTTTAAAGTGAGAGGGGTTAATTGGCTTGTAGGTTAATTTGTAGGTTAATTGGCTCGATAAATGTAAAAATTGTCCGGTATAAATTGTCCAACTTCTAGTAAAGTCCCTGGTGGACTCTTCAGAAGTAATGACCACTAAGTGCAAGGGAACAAGTTTTAAGGAGCAACTCAGTGGGCGAGGCAGCATCTATGGAGCGAAGGAAATAGGCAACGTTTCGGGTCAAAACCCTTCTTCAGACCAAACTGTCTGAAGAAGGGTTTCGACCCGAAACGTCGCCTATTTCCTTCGCTCCATAGATGCTGCCTCACCCGCTGAGTTTCTCCAGCATTTTTGTCTACCTTCGATTTTCCAGCATCTGCAGTTCCTTCTTAAACAAAATAGGTTTTAAGGAGATGTGTGGGGGGGGGAGAAGTATTTTTTTACATGGAGAGTGGTGGGTGCCTGGAACACACTGCCAGGGATGGTGGTGGAGGTAGATACTGTGGAAGCTGCAGAATGACACGGGTTAATTTAACAAAGGCAAATTCAACGCTGGCATTTATATCAAGAGGACTGGAATACTGAAACAGAGATGTAATGCTGAGGCTCTATAAGGAGCTGGTCAGACCGCATTTGGAGTACTGTGAACACATTTGGGCCCCATATCTGTGGAAGGATGTGCCGGCTCTGGAGAGGGTCCATCGGAGGTTTACAAGAATGATTCCAGGAATGAGTGGGTTAGCATATGATGAGCGTTTGTGTCGGCACTGGGCCTGTACTCGCTGGAGTTTAGAAGAACGAGGTGGGACCTCATTGAAAGGTGCAGAATAGTGAAAGGCCAGGATAGAGTGGATGTGGAGAGGATGTTTCCACCAGTGGGAGAGTCTAGGACCAGAGGTCACAGCCTCGGAATTAAAGGGTGCTCTCTGAGAAAGGGGATGAGGAGGAATTTCTTTAGTCAGAGGGTGGTGAATCTGTGGAATTCTTTGCCACAGAAGGCTGCGGAGGCCACAAGTCAATGGATATATTTAAGGCAGAGATAGATAGATTCTTGATTAGTACGGGTGTCAGGGGTTATGGGGAGAAGGCAGGAGAATGGGGTTAGGAGGAAGAGATCAGCCAGGATTGAACGATGGAGTGGACTTGATGGGCCGAATGGCCTAATTCTACTCCTATCACTTATGATCGCCATTTCCAGAGATACAAAATTAGGTCAATATTGAATCCAGCAATATCAGTCGGCAAACATTTCCTGCCTTTTAATTCTAGATATCCTTCCACATTCTGGTAGCTTCAGATAACGTCTCTGCCTTGTCAGATTTTCCATTTCGTTCTTGGCTTTTATTGTTGTTCTTTCTAATCGTTGAATCTCTCAGAGGCAGGGAGACATGCGGGAGAGAAACAGGCCCTTCGGCCCACCGAATCTACCCCCATTGTTACACTAATTGTACATGAATCTAGTTTATTCTCCCCACCATCCCAATCAACTCTTAGTTTAGGGAAGGAACTGCAGACGCTGGTTTAAATCGAAGGTGGAGACAAAATGCTGGAGTAACTCAGCGGGACAGGCAGCTTCACTGGAGAGAAAGGAATGGGAAGAGGGGTCTCGACCCAAGACGTCACCCACTCCTTCTCTCCAGAGATGCTGCCTGTCCCGCTGAGTTACTCCAGCATTTTGTGTCTACCAACTCTTGGTTTCGTTTAGTTTAGAGATACAATGTGGAAACAGGCCCTTCAGCCCACCGAGTCCGTGCCAACCAACGATTCTATCCTACACTCTAGGGGCAATTTGTAGATGCCATAAGTAAATGGAAAAGCTTTGGTGGCTGCAGGCTGATTTGAGGTCTGGTCGAGACCCTTCTTCAGGCTGAGAGTCGGGGGACAGGGACACACAGAGATAAGGAGGGGTGAGGTGTGAAAAGGAGACATCAAAGGAAATGCGGATCTGGAAAAAGTAGAACAGGAGAAGATGACAAAGAGATAACATTTAATCTGGGGGACGGTGAGACTGGTCGGAGAATTGTCCCGCTGAGTTACTCCAGCATTTTGTGTCCATCTTCGGTCTAAACCAACGTCTGCAGTTCCTTCCTGGACATAATTAGTAGTGACTCTGACATTGCATACAAACAATGAACCCCACTGTGCCACTTGTCTAGAATTGGCAGCTTATTTCCTCGATTATGCAAACGCCTCCATTCCTCGAACGTGTGTCAACTATCATAACGTTTGAAGGGGGTTCAAAAATACAAGCACAAGACCAAATTCATCATTGTACATTTCTAACTAGAGTGGCCACAGATATAATCCCAATTAGGAGGGTGGATGATTCCTACTGAAGGCAACTCCTGGTTCCGTATACGCTACAGAGCTATAGAGCATGGAATCAGGCCCTTCGGCCCAACTTGCCCATGCCAACAACATCAACCCACCCATCTGCACTTGGCCCAACTGCCTGTGTTTGGCCCATACCCCTCTAAACCTATCCTATCCATGTACCTGTCCAAATGTCCATTAAAGTACCTGCCTCAACTACCTCCTCCGGCAGCTCGTTCCGTTTTCCTACCGCCCTTTGAAAGTTGCCCCTCAGGTTCCTATTAGATCTTTTCCCCCCTCACCTTAAATCTATGTCCTCTGGTTCTCGATTCCCCTACACTTTAATTTAGTTTAGTTTATTGTCACAGAGGTACAGTGAACAGCTTTTTTTCGGGTTGCGGATGCAGGCCCCACGGCCCACCAAAACTGCGCCGACCAGCGATCCCCGTACACGAGCACTATCCTACACGTTAGGGACAATTTACAATTCTTACCAAAGCCAATTCAGCTAAAAATCTGTACTTCTTTGGAGTGTGGGAGGAAACTGGACTATAGACAATAGGTGCAGGAGTAGAGGCCATTCGGCCCTTCGATCCAGCACCACCATTCAATGTGATCATGGCTGATCATCCCCAATCAGTACCCCGTTCCTGCCTTCTCCCCATATCCCCGTGACTCCACTATCTTTAAGAGCCCTATCCGCTTTCTCTTGAAAGCATCCAGAGAACCTGCCTCCACCCCCCTCTGAGGCAGAGAATTCCACAGACTCACCACTCTCTGTGAGAAAAAGTGTTTCCTCATCTCCGTTCTAAATGGCTTAACCCTTATTCTTAAACTGTGTGTGGCCCCTGGTCCTGGACTCCCCCAACATCGGGAACATGTTTCCAGCCTCTAGAGTGTCCAAGCCCTTAACAATCTTATATGTTTCAATGAGATCCCCTCTCATCCTTCTAAACTCCAGAGTGTACAAGCCCAGCTGCTGAGAGAAAGCTGCTTTGGAGAGCCATAAGGTCACGGGGAGAACGTACAAACTCCATACAGACAGCACCTGTAGCCAGGATGGAACCTGGGACTCTGGCGCTGTAAGGCAGCAACTCTACCGCTGCGCCACCGTGCCGTGTCTTTTTGTTGCGTGCTAACCAGCCAGCGGAAAGACTGAGTACAATTACAATTGAGCGTCTGGGTGAAAATGCACCTTTATCCTATCACCTCCCCTCGTGATCTTAAGGGCCTGTCCCACTTACGCGACCTTGGCTCGGAAATTACACGACCTCGTGGTCGCTTGAGGCGTACGGGCACCGTATGGGCACGTGGGGCCGGTCCCACTTAGAAGCGCGGAATTGTGCGCGGCTGGTCCTGACATCGCGCGGGGCCCCAAAATTCTGGCAGTGTCCGAAATCTTTGCGCGCCAACGGCCTGTCGGTACGCAGGCGTATTGCGGTCGTACGCAGCGTCTTGACAGCGTACGCCTAGCGCGTGGCGTTGCGCGATGACGTCACCGCCCGGCGCCGTGCGACGCCCAAATTACAGTCGGCCAGCCTCCTGCCCAGCTGCTTGGTGAGTGTGACACAAATTACGTCACGCACATACTTAGCGCGAACTTCACGTGAACTCCGCTTCCGTTTGGTCTCGCCAAACACACGCAATTGCATGCACGTGGGACAGGCCCTTAACACACCTCTATAAGATCCCCCCCCCCCCATCCTCCTGTGCTCCGTGGAATAGAGACAAGGGATATTACTCTGTTCTGTAATTGATTCCTGGGCCAGAAGGGAGGTCGGGGATATTTGTGGGCCTTTAACCTTTCAGGAAGGATGGAAAGCACTCACTTCCACAACATTAATAGGCGCGGCCAAGACTGTTCATTTCCTCATGTTGATAGTTCAGTTACTGACAAACGATATGTGACAATACCCCAAACACGAGTCTCCATTAAGTCGAATTAAGGCAGGAAAATTGGCCACTGGAATGATAATTAATCTGGGACTCAGTGGCAATAAGGTTAGGGCAATTATACTATGGTCACATCCATCACCTCAAAGCTTCAGTGTGCCTGCAGGGGCATAATAAGTTAACTTGCTCAATCTCTCATTCAATTGCTGGCTGAATGATGCTCCCCACTGCCCAGTCAAGCCAGGCTGGTTACAGAAGCTTAGTAGCAAGAGGTGGGGCAAGAGACACAGAGAGAGGGAGAGAGAGGGAGGGGGGTAGGGGGAGAGAAAGAGAGGAAGGGGAGAAGAGATGGAGGGAGAGAGGGAGAGAAAGAGAGGAAGGGGACAAGAGATGGAGAGAGGGAGAGAGGGAGAGAGGGAGAGAGAGAAAGAGAGAGAGAGGGGCAGAGAGAGAGGGGGAGAGTGAGAGAGTGTAAGAGGTAGAGAGGTGTCGATTTAATTCGATTTAAACCAGCATCTGCAGTTCTTTCTTACACATTGAGAGAAGCAGGCACAGATAAATAGGGAAAATGCAGAGAGAGAGAGAGAGAGAGAGAGAGGTGGGTTGAGATGAAGACAGAGAATTGCTCATCAGGGGCCGGCATGGACTCTATGGGCCGAATGTCCTCCTGTGCCAGCCTAGTTCCATGGTTAATAGTGACTGCTGATCGCCACCTGTCCACACGCGATACCACTGCTGTTAACAGAACCAGCTGTTCAAACTCTCCTAAACTCTCCTAAACTTGCCAATTAGGTCGCTCAAGTGGCACAGCCCCTTAAAGCTAGTGCAAGGAATGTCAAGGGTCGGCCTCTAAATCAGCCTGCAGTCACCAAAGACGACTAATTGGCCTCTATAAATTGTCCCTAGAGTGTAGGATAGAACTAATGTTGGGTAATTGTTGGTTGGCAAGGACCCGATGGGCTGAAGGGCCTGTTTCCCGCATTTTATCTCTAACCTAAATGAAACTAAGAGTTGGTAGACACAAAATGCTGGAGTTACTGTACTGGTAGTGCAATGATTGTCCGAGGGTCTCCAATGAGGTGGATAGTAGTTCAGCTCTGCTCTCTGGTTGTGATAGGATGATTCAGTTGCCTAACAGCAGCTGGGAAGACAATATCCCAGAATCAAATCGGATCTAGCGGCTAAACACCTGGGATTGTGGGCTGGTTTCAACAATGAATCCTTAAAGCCCTGTCCCACAGTACGAGTTCATTCCAAGAGCTCTCCCTAGTTTAAAAACTCGTGGTAAGCATGGGGAATGAACGTAGCGGGTACGTCGGAGCTCGGGGACATCACTTAGCGCTAACGGCAGGTACTCGGGAAGACTCGCTAACGGCAGGTAAGCACGGGAAGACTGGTGAAGATTTTTCAACATGATGAAAAATGTCCACGAGAGCCCCGAGTACCGACGAGCGGCCGTTACCGTAAATCTCCGAGTTCGAATCAGGGCAAACTCGGGAGAGCTCTCGGAATGAACTCGTACCGTGGGACAGGGATTTAAGTGAGACAGGATACACACCAGATCCAGAGTCCACCTCCCAAGTTCTCCGGGCAGGGGGAGTAATAAACCATTTACTGCAGCCGAAAGCACTGATTGATTTTTATTTTGCCGGAAGGTATAGTTACGCAGTAGAATTAATCAAAACAGATCATGGCTAATTCTCGCTGACACATCATTTTATTTGAGTTACATGGAATGGATTGAAGACTATCAGAGTCAGTTTTAAGGGGCTGTCCCACTTTACGAGCTAATTCAAGAGCTCTCCCGAGTTAAAAAACAAATTAAACTCATGGTAAGCACGTACGTAGCTAGTACGTCGGAGCTCGGGGATGTCTCTTAGCGGCTCGTAACGCTAACGGCGGGTACTCGGGAAGACTCGCTAACGGCAGGTACTCGGGAAACGCGGTAAGCTCGTGAAGATTTTTCAACATGTTGAAAAATGTCCACGAGAGCCCTGAGTACCTACGAGCGGCCATTATCGTAATTCGCCGAGTTCGAATCAGGGCAAACACGGGGCGAACTCTTGAATTACCCCGTACAGTGGGACAGGCCCTTTAGTTCAGTATGAATTGGACGTAACCAAGGAAAGAATTTCAGGTTAGTTTAGCGATGCACCGAGGAGACAGGCCCTTCGGCCCATCGAGTCCACACCGACCAGCAATCCCTGCACACTAATGCCAGGGACAATTTACATTTCTACCAAGCCAATTAACCTACAAGCCTATCCGTCTTTGGAGTGTGAGAGGAAACTGGATAATCGATAATGTTTCATTATTGATTTTTTTTTTGTTTTATGTCATTCCTAACTGTCACTGGATGTCATGTTGTCACTTGTGGGCGGAGCACCAAGGCAAATTCCTTGTATGTGAATACTTGGCCAATAAACTTATTCCTTTATTCATCTACGGGAGCCAACCCACTCAGGTCACGGGGAGAATGTAGAACGTAGAATTACGTACAGACAGCGTCCGTAGTTGGGATCGAACCCGGGTCTCTGGCGCTGTAAGGAAGGAAGACCATGGCCAAATTAGAGTTGAAGAGATGTTTGATTACCTGGAGCCCAACAGGGCCAGAGGGACCTGGATATCCACGAATACCATCATCGCCTTTCTGGCCACGCATGCCATGCAACCCACGAGGCCCCGGTTCACCATCAGACCCCTGCGCACACACACAAAACAGACACAGATTCACATGATATCCACTAACCATGGCCAAAGTAACATGGATGAATATGGCATGGTCGAATGAATTGAACGTCAGGCAAACAATAATAGATCTTCAGGTAACAAGAACGATTCAGGCAAACAGTCGCTGGCGTTTATGAGCATGAGGGAGGACCTCATTGAAACTTACCGAATAGTGAAAGGCCTGGATAGAGTGGATGTGGAGAGGATGTTTCCACTAGTGGGAGAGTCTAGGACCAGAGGCCACAGCCTCAGAATTAAAGGACGTTCCTTTAGGTAGCAGACGAGGGGGAATTTCTTTAGTCAGAGGGTGGTGAATCTGTGGAATTCATTGCCACAGAAAGCTGTAGAGGCCAAGTCAATGGATATTTTTAAGGCAAAGATAGACAGATTCTTGATCAGTACGGGTGTCAGGGGTTATGGGGAGAAGGCAGGAGAATGGGGTTAGGAGGGAGAGATAGATCAGCCATGATTGAATGGCGGAGTAGACTTGATAGAATGGAACATCTATGGCGCTGAGGCCGAATGGCCTAATTTTGCTCCTAACACTTATTGACACTTATTGACATATTAACAGAATTTATACTTACAATTGGACCTGGCTCCCCGATTGGGCCTTGAATACCCATTTGGCCAGGCGGACCCTGTAAGAGGAAAATAAAACAGATTTGTGTCATAATATGTAGTAACAATGTGAATTAAACTGGCACTGATCGCTTCAATGAATCTGTTTGCCCAGAATACCCTGTTCAATGTTAAGACTCCCACATCACTTCTTGAAGAAAGCATGTGGGTCTGCCCTCAGATAATCAACTCTGATTGGCCAGTCCATTGTCAAAAGATATGGATGACGCCCAGAAGTCCCGCGTATTCTGAATTCAACTCTGATTCTTTCATTAAGTTAAAACCGTTCCAGATGGACTAGCCGCAAATCTATAAAGTTTTAGACAATAGACAATAGGCACAGGAGTAGGCCATTCGGCCCTTTGAGCCAGCACCGCCATTCAATATGATCATGGCTGATCATCCAACTCAGTATCCCGTACCTGCCTTCTCTCCATACCCTCTGATCCCCTTAGCCACAAGGGCCACATCAAACTCCCTCTTAAATATAGCCAATGAACTGGCCACAACTACCCTCTGTGGCAGAGAGTTCCAGAGACCCACCACTCTCTGTGTGAAAAAAGTCCTTCTCATCTCGGTCCTAAAGGATTTCCCCCTTATCCTTAAGCTGTGACCCCTTGTCCTGGACCTCCCCAACATCGGTAACAATCTTCGTTAATAGACAATAGACAATAGGTGCAGGAGTAGGCCATTCGGCCCTTTGAGCCAGCACCGCCATTCAATGTGATCATGGCTGATCATCCCCAATCAGTACCCCATTCCTGCCTTCTCCCCATATCCCCTGACTCCGCTATTTTTAAGAGCCCGATCTAGTTCTCTCTTGAAAGCATCCAGAGAACCGGCCTCCACCGCCCTCTGAGGCAGAGAATTCCACTAGTTAAGGGCCTGTCCCACATTCACGACCTAATTCACGATTCTGCCCAGTTTGCCCTTGACTCATACTCGCAGCATGGTCCTCACGAGGTCATAGCAGGTTGTGATGCTAGTCGTAGGTACTCGTGGCATCAAGTAGGTCGGGGCGTTTTTCTAGCCTGATGAAAAATGTCCACGAGGAAAAAAGGTTGTGAATTAGATCGTGAAAGTGGGACAGGCCCTTTAACAACTATGATGGTTGCTATAGAATTGTTGCTTTAACCTGTTAAATGTGAGAAAGAAATGAATGAATGAATGTTAGTTATTGTCGCAACTGAATGATTTTGCTACTCACATGTTCTCCTTTGTCTCCTTTGCTGCCTTTCTGTCCTGGTTTTCCTAAGTCACCCTGAAAAACAGAAATTTAAAAGAAAATTGCAATGAGCGATTGAGTGAGTTGTTTTCTCAGACCGATTATGAGCTTCCCACTTGCAAAATCTGCCCATTTAATGATAAACATAGAAAATAGATGCAGGAGTAGGCCATTCGGCCCTTCAAGCCAGCACCGGTCTTGCATTCAATATGAACGTGGCTGATCATCCAAAATCAGAATCCCGTTCCTGCTTTTTCCCCATATCCCTTGATTCCATTAACCCTAAGAACACTAAGAGATGATAGACACAAAATGCTGGAGTAACTCAGTGGGACAGGCAGCATCTCTGGAGAAAAGGAATAGGTGATTTTTCAACCGGAAACGTCACCCATTCCTTCTCTCCCGAGATGCTGCCTGTCCCACTGAGTTACTCCAGCATTTTGTGTCGATCTTCAATGTAAAGCATTCGACTCCATGCGATGAGCGTGATCAAACTTGAAGCGGGGGCTGCGCGGAGGTCGGGTGATCCCCTGTACAGGGCCGTTCCCGCCTGCACGCGGCAAGCGTGGCCAAACCGGCAGCGAGGGCCGCGTGGAGTCGGGCGAGTGGCGGTACGCGGCGTAAAGTGTGGCGAACCTGGAACAAAGTCTTAAAGGTAAGTTCGCCAGGACAGAGAGGGGCACACAGAGAGGGGCACAGAGACACACACACAGAGGGCCACGGAGCCACACACATAGAGGGTCACGGAGGCACCTACAGAGAGAATCACGGAGGCACGACATCGAGGCGGTGTGTAATGCGTCGAGGCGACTGCGAGCCGACAAGCCGTTGCCGCGCGGAATTTTTGAACACGGTCAGTTTTCCGGAGCCCCGCGCGATGTCGGGACGAACTCCGCACAATTCCGCACGGCTCCAGCGATCGAAGTGGGACCGGCCCCGCGACGCCAGACGGCTCAAGCGACCACGTTAGGTCGCGCTCATCGCATGGAGTTGCGTGCTGGTGGGACGGGCCCTTAAACCAGTATCTGCAGGTCTTTCCTACACATTTAACGATGAACCATTGTTTCCAAAAACTTCCTGTTCAACGCAAGGCTCCTCTGTGGTTTGGCGAGCAAATCGGTTGGGAGAAACCAGCATTGCTGTTAATAAGGTGACACAAAGAACTGCAGATGCTGGTTCACAAAAAAAAAGTGCTGGGGCAAATCAGCGGGTGAAGCAGCAAATCTGGAGACGAGGACTTCATTCTTTGGTGTGCAGGAGGCTGGGGAGTTTCTGCATGGTCTCTTAATGAGGGAGCATAGTTTAGGCTAATGTTAATGGATGATTCAAAGTGCTGGAGTAACTCAGAGGGTCGGGCAGCATCTCTGAGGAACGTGGAGAGGTGGTGTTCCAGGTCGGGACTCTTCTTCAGACCTTGTGTCTAGTCTTATTAATAGGTTGCACAGTGAGATACCTCTGTAATATTCAACAGTTAATGGAACTTCAGTTTCCGATGGGATAAGCCAAGGAGATGGAAGACATGTCCTGACCATTTATCCTTGTGTCCAGAGTCATGGCAAGGAATTTCAACCGGTCACGGCCCTGAGAAGAAAGGAACATGTCTGCCTGTTTGGAGGCACAAGGAACTGCAGATGCTGGTTCACAAATAAAGACACAAAGTGCTGGAGTAACCCGGGGGGTCAGGCAGCATCTCGGGAAGAAAATGGTGAAGAAGGGTCCCGACCCGAAAAGTCACCTATCCTTGTTTTCCAGAGATGCTGCCTGAGCCGCTGAGATCCTCCAGCACTTTCTGCAGCTTTTACTTTGTAAAGCGGCATCTGCAGTTCTTTGCGTCATCTCTCAACTTGTCGAAGGGCCTCTCCTTCAATCCTGGCTTCAAGCTCCGTCAATCCTGGCTTCAAGCAGCTTTCCACCAAAATTCCTCGCTCAGGGAAAATATAAGGGGGAATCAGTGGGAAGGAAGTGCAGATGCTGATTTAAACCGAAGATAGATGCAAGATGCTGGAGTAACTCAGCGGGACGGGCAGCATCTCTGGAGAGAAGGAATGGGTGACGTTTCGGGTCGAGACCCTTCTGCCAACTGCTGAATACGAAGAGGGATCTCGACCCGAAACGTCACCAATTCCTTCTCTCCAGAGATGCTGCCTGTCCCGCTGAGTTGCTCCAGCATCTTGTGTCTGTCTTATGAGAAAGCAGTCACCAGGAAAATACCACCTCACTTAATTTCTTCACCTTTCACATGAAAGTCATGTGAAATGGAGAACTGCTGTGTGAGAGAGATACCCTCTGCAGCCCGGGTGGGTGGGTTGCCGAGGCAACGCGGATTATACAAGCGTAACCTTGTGTGTGCAGAGTTAACCTGGGGACTTAAATATCAGAGTCGAATGAACCACCCAACAGGTTGCTCCTGCACCACTAACATTGCAGTTATTAATAGAACAATATAAAGGGCCTGTCCCACTGTACAAGGTAATTCAAGAGCTCTCCCGAGTTTAAAAAAAATCAAACTCGTGGAAGCAAGTAGAATGTACGTAGCGGGTACGTTGGAGCTCGGGACGTCTCTTAGCGGCTCGTAACGCTAACGGCAGGTACCCGGGAAACGCGGTAAGCCCGTGATGTTTCTTCAACAGTGTGAAAAATGTCCACGAGAGCCCCGAGTACCTACAAGCGGCCATTACCGTAATTCTTCGAGTTTGAATCAGGGGAAACTCTTGAATTACCTCGTACAGTGGGACAGCCCCGTTAAGCTAGTGTGTAAGTAAATGCAAAATGCCGAGACTGAGTTGAAACCTCACACCAGCAGATGGGAATTTAAATTCCTGCGATTCGATAAATCCACAATTTACTCGATGAGTTGCATTAATGCTGACCATGGAGGGGGCTGCTACAAGTCTTTCATTCAATGCACATCATTTATGGTTTTAGTTTTAGTTTAGAGATAAAGCTCGGAAACAGGCCCTTCGGCCCACCATGTCCGCGCCGACCAGCGATCACCGCACACTTGCACTACCCTACACACACCAGGGAACAACTTACAATTCATGGTGAAGCCAATTAACCTACAAACCTGTACCACTTTGGGATGTGGGAGGAAACCAGAGCACCCGGAGAAAACCCACGCAGGTCGCGGGGAGAACGCACAAACTCCATACAGACTGCACCTGTAGTCGGTATCGGTCTCTGGCGCCGTGAGGCAGTAAAGCCCCTGTCCCACTTAGGAGACCTAAACAGCAACCTCTGGTGACCTTGACCGCCACCCAAGGTTTCCACGAGGTCACCAGAGGTTTTGGTCACTCTCCCTAATGGTTGAAAGTGGTTTCCGAGTGGTCGAGGCTTCAGCTAGGTTGCTGCTATTTTTTCATCATGATCAAAACCAGCCTCGACTTAAAATAGGTTGCCTTTTAAAAATTGATAATTTTTTAGTCGCAGGTCTAGTCGAAGCTGGTTTTCTTCATAGTGGAGGAAGGTTTTCAACACATGCGTGGGAGGTGGTAGGAGGTTGCAGGTCACCTCAACCTTGATTTTTTTTTGGGTAGCGGGCAAGGTCACCAGAGGTTGCTGTTTAGGTCTCCTAAGTGGGACAGGGGCTTAACTCTGCTGCTGCACCTCCGTGCCATCCTTAGGTTCAGTTTTTATCATGTCGCATGTACCGAGGTACGGCACAAAGCTTTGTCTTGCATGTTATTCACATAGATCAAATATTACATAAAAGTATGAAGGGTTCGGACCCGAATCCATCCATGTTCTCCAGAGATGCTGCCTAACCTGCTGAGGATTTGAGTATAGGAGCAGGGAGGTTCTCCTGCAGTTGTACAGGGCCTTGGTGAGGCCACACCTGGAGTATTGCGTACAGTTTTGGTCTCCAAATCTGAGGAAAGACATTCTTGCCGTAGAGGGAGTACAGAGAAGGTTCACCAGGCTGATTCCTGGGATGTCGGGACTTTCATATGAAGAAAGACTGGATAGACTCGGCTTGTACTCGCTAGAATTTAGAAGATTAAGGGGGGATCTTATAGAAACTTACAAAATTCATAAGGGGTTGGACAAGCTAGATGCAGGAAGATTGTTCCCGATGTTGTGGAAGTCCAGGACAAGGGGTCACAGTTTAAGGATAAGGGGGAAGTCTTTTAGGACCAAGATGAGAAAAACAGAGAGTGGTGAGTACCTGGAACTCTCTGCCACAGAAGGTAGTTGAGGCCAGTTCATTGGCTATATTTAAGAGGGAGTTAGATGTGGCCCTCGTGGCTAGAGGGATCAGGGGGTATGGAGAGAAGGCAGGTACAGGATACCGAGTTGGATGATCAGCCATGATCATATTGAATGGCGGTGCAGGCTCGAAGGGCCGAATGGCCTACTCCTGCACCTATTTTCTATGTTTCTATGTTTCTATGCTCCAGCACTTTGTGTGTAAACTGGCCCCTGCAGTTCCTTCATTCTACAGATCAGATATTCCTGTACACAATAATATCAGGTCCATCCTAAGTACAATAGGTGGAGCAAAGGGGAAGATACAGAGTGCCCTTTCCTAATAATGTGTTTAGATCTTTTAAAGGTCTTCCCTCAAACTTTGACGCTCCAGAGAAAACTATCCATGATGGCCAGAATGTATCGGATTCCCTGGAACAGAAATCCCAACAACGTTGGTCCAAGTTGACAAATATCCCATTTTTAAACATTTGTAACTAATGTTAACAGGGCTGGAGTTCCGCTACTGAAGATTCAGGTCAAACCAGTTAAATTTCTCAAGCAAACTATATCAATCACTTTGACAACGGGGCCTTTAGGAGAATGAGATATTTTGATGAAAGAGATTTTAGTTTGAAAGAGGCAGTAGATTGGGGCTGTAAATGTGATACAAGCGAGCCTCGGGAGGAACCGGAGCCGTTGGGCAGTGGGACACACGACTGTGGCCGGCAGCGGTAGAGTTGCTGCCTTACAGCGCCAGAGACCCGGGTTCCATCCTGACTACGGGTGCTGTCTGTAGGGAATTTGTACGTTCTCCCCGTGACCTGCGTGGGTTTTCTCCGGTTTCCTCCCACACTCCAAAGACGTACGGGTTTGCAGGTTAATTGGCTTGGTATAAATGTAAATTGTCCCTAGTGTGTGTAGGATAGTGTTAGTGCGGACTCTGTTGTTTCCGCGCTGTATCTCCAAACTAAACCACATGGAATGATGGAGGAAAACAAGGAATGTTTCAACATCCAGTTGGATAAACACACGGGAGAGAATAGGGGGTTTGCACGAAAGGTCACCGGGTCAAAGGGCTTGACGCACTGATCCACTCAATCCATCTGTTGGACATCCGTCACTTCCAGTACATGTTATTAATGCAAGAAACACGTACTTTCCTACCTGTTAAAAACAGCCAAAATGTTGAATTTTTGCGCTGTAAAAAATTGTGGCAGTCGGGGTAAGCGTGAGAGACACGTACCCACCTTCAGAAATCCAAAAGTAAAGCGTCATTTCTCCTCTCTTTTGGAATTCTGAAGTAGGCTAAATGTCTCTCACGCTTATCCCGATTTCCATAATTATTTACAGCGCAAAAATGGACCATTTCGGCGGGTTTTAACGGGCCAGCTACGCTGTAAGTGCTTACCTGCAGTTCATCGCGTGTACTCCACTTGGGGTAGCGTAGCAACAGCACGGGTCGTGGGTCGTGGCCCGACTGCCGTGAAACCTCCCTATAGATTAGTTATCGATGGTGGTAGGGTGAGATAAAGATGGGCAGGAAGAGGCCGGCATGAAGCATAAACACTGGACCGCCTGGTGGTGTAGCTGGTGCGCCAGAGCCCCCGGTTCGATCCTGAGCTCGGGGGTGTGTGTGCGTGCGTGCGTGTGTGTGTGTGTGTGTGTGTGTGCGTGCGTGTGTGCGTGCGTGTGTGTGTGTGTGTGTGTCTGCGTGTGTGTCTGCGTGTCTGCGTGTGCGTGTGTCTGCGTGTGCGCGCGTGTGTCTGCATGTGTGTGTGTGTGTGTATATGTGTGTTGTGTGTGTGTATATGTGTGTGTCTGCGTGTGTGTGTATGTGTGTGTGTGTGTCTGCATATGTGTGCGTGTATGTGTGTGTGTGTGTGTGTCTGCATGTGTGCGTGCGTGTATGTGTGTGTGTGTGTGTCTGCATGTGTGTGCGTGTGCGTGTGTGTGTGTGGAGTTTGCACGTTCTCCCCGTGACCGCGTGGGTTTCCTCCGGGTGCTCTGGTTTCCTCCCACATCCCAACAACATGTGGGTTTGCAGGTTGATTGGCCCGCTGTAAAACTGCCTTATGTGTAGGGGGCGGGTGCGGAAAGTGGGATAAGTTGGAACTAGTCTGAACGGGAGAACACAGGAGTAACTCAGCGGGACAGGCAGCATCTCGAGAGAGAGAGAAGGGATGGGTGACGTTTCGTGTCGAGACCCTTCTTCAGACTGATGTGTGAATGGATGAATTGATGAAGCCAATTAACCTACAACCCTGTACCACCTTGGGATGTGGTTGGATACCAGAGCACTCGGAGAAAACCCACGCAGGTCGCGGGGAGAACGTACAAACTCCGTACAGACAGCGCCTGTGCTTGCAGATCTGTCGGGTGGAAGGACTGAGTTGTCTTTTATTTGTTCTGAAGTGTGACATTGTGAACACATCCGTGCTTTGTTGCCTGAAGTGATGATGATAGGACTGCTAACAATACTGAAACGGTTTGCCCTTTATTTAAAAGGATTGAACCAGCTGGCCGCTTTGAAATCAATAATCAATGTTCTCAGACATGCAAGAACACAGCAGGAACTCTTCGGAGTAGTCAGTAGGTCAAGCAGCATTAGAAAGCGGACAAGTGGGGTTAACATTACATCAGAAAGCTTGACCATTTGCCCCAAGTTTCAGATCCAGGATAAATTCCCACACTGACCTTTCTGTCCTCGGTCTCCTCCATTGTCAGAGTGAGGCGAATCACAAATCGGAGGAACAGCATCTCATATTTCACTTGTGCATCTTACACCCCAGTGGAATGAACACTGATTTCTCAAACTTCAAGTAGCCCCGGCATTCCCTCTCTCCCCATCCCTCTCCCACCCAAGTCGCACCAGCTTCTCATTCTCACCCAACAAACAGCTAACAATGGCCCGTTTCCTTTATCATCGATACTTTTTTGCATATCTTTCATTCATTGTTCTTTATCTCTCCACATCACCGTCTATAATATCTCTCGTTTCCTTTATCCTCAACCAGTCTGAAGAAGGGTCTCGACCCGAAACGTCACCCATTCCTGCTCTCCAGAGATGCTGCCTGTCCCGCTGAGTAATGGCCCTGTCCCACTGTACGAGTTCATTCAAGAGCTCTCCCGAGTTTTTAAAAAAATCAAACTCGTGGTAAGCACGTAGAATGTACGTAGCGGGTACGTCGGAGCTCGGGGACGTCTCTTAGCGGCTCGTAACGCTAACGGCAGGTACTTGGGAAACGTGTTAAGCTCGGGAAGACTTGTGTAGATTTTTCAACATGTTGCAAAATGTCCACGGGAGCCCCGAGTACCTACGAGCGGCTATTACCGTAAATCTCCGAGTTCGAATCAGGGGAAACTCGTGAGAACTCTTTGAATTAACTCGTACAGTGGGCCAGGGCTTTTACTCCAGCTTTTTGTGTCTATCTCGGGGTTAAAGAAAGACACATCAGCCAGGATATTTCTCCGGGTGGTTACGACCTTGTTTTGGAGTTACGGACTATACAATATCAGCAGAGTTCCTTCCCGACTGACCCTCAGTCTATCTTTGGTCAAACATCAGCCTGAAGGAGGGTCTCCGCCTGAAACATCACCTATTCCTTCCCTCCATAGATGCTGCCTCACCCGCTGAGTTTCTCCAGCATTTTTGTCTACCTTCGATTTTTCCAGCATCTATAGTTGTTTCTTAAACACTCGGTCTATCCTTGATCGGACTTTACTGACTTAACCTTGCATTAAACTTAATTCCCTTATCATGTATCTGTACACTGTAAATGTCTCGATTGTAATCATGCATAGTGTGTCTGCTGACTGGTTAGCATGCAACAAAAGCTTTTCACTGTACCTCGGTACACGGGACTATAAACTGAACAGGGCATTACTGAAGCAAGTCGGTTGTTAAAACATTTGGTAGTTTTGTAGCTTACAGCTACTAGTTGTTTTTATCCCAGATATTTAATTATATTAATTGCCGCAGAAGAGATTTGAACTCAGTACCTACAGTCTGAAGAAGGGTCTCGACCCGAAACGTCTCCCAGAGATGCTGCCTGTCCCGCTGAGTTACTCCAGTATTTTGTGTCTATCTTCAGTGTAAACCAGCACCTGCAGTTCCTTCCTGCACACCTTTAGTCTCAGCCTCTGGATCTACACTGCTCACACTGATAAGATCATGTTCATAAGTTGTAGGAGCAGAATGAGGCCATTCGGCCCATCAATTCCATTCCGCCATTCAATCATGGCTGATCTATCTTTCCCTCTCTCCTACCTTTGCCCCATAACCCCTGACACCCGTAATCAAAAATCTGCCAATCTCTGCCTTGAAAATATCCATTGATTTGGCCTCAGCCGTCTGTGGCAATGAATTCCACAGATTCACCACCCTCTGACTAAAGAAATTCTGAAGAAGGGTTTCGGCACTGGAGTTTAGAAGGATGAGGGGATATCTTATAGAAACATATAAAATTATAAAAGGACTGGACAAGCTAGATGCAGGAAAAATGTTCCCAATGTTGGGCGAGTCCAGAACCAGGGGCCACAGTCTTAGAATAAAGGGGAGGTAATTTAAGACTGAGGTGAGAAAAAACCTTTTTCACCCAGAGAGTTGTGAATTTGTGGAATTCCCTGCCATAGAGGGCAGTGGAGGCCAAATCACTGGATGGATTTAAAAGAGAGATAGAGCTCTAGGGGCTAGTGGAGTCAAGGGATATGGGGAGAAGGCAGGCACGGGTTATTGATAGGGGACGATCAGCCATGATCACAATGAATGGCGGTGCTGGCTCGAAGGGCCGAATGGCCTCCTCCTGCACCTATTTTCTATGTTTCTATGTTGCCTATTTCCTCCGTTCCATAGATGCTGCTGCACCCGTTGAGTTTCTCCAGCACTTTTGTGTACCTAAATAAATTCCTCCTCATCTCCTTTCTAAAGTTACATCCTTTTATTCCGAGGCTATGGCTTCTGGTCCTGGACTCTCCCACTAGGCATCAAGTTCGGCACCAACATTATGGGCCGAAGGGCCTGTTCCTGTGCTGCCGTTGGCTGTGATGTCCATTGACGTGGCCTCCACAGATTTACCACCCTGATGTTAGTGCTTTTTATCAACCAGCCATTCATTTGAAACTGCCAAACTTGGTTTATGGTTTCCGAATGGCTTCGAAAACGATTAATTAAGATAAATAGAAATCTACCAGCCTTGGCACTAAGGAAATGTGATGGTAATTGTGGCTGTTTAACGTCTTAAGATTCAGTTCCAGAAGAGAGCTCCCTCTGTTGGCTGTCACTGTGATTAAGTGATGTTTAAAAGGTTTGAAATGATACCAAGTAATACTGAAAAATATCAGAGACTGCTGGAAATACTCAGCTGGTCAGGCAGCATCTGCAAAGAGAGAAGAAGCCCATGCTTCAGTCGAAGAACCTCCATGGAATGTTGACAAGGGTCTTCAACCTGAATCATTAATGCCCCTGTCCCACTTAGGAAACCTGAACGGAAACCTCTGGAGACTTTGTGCCCCACTCAAGGTTTCCGTGCGGTTCCCGGAGGTTTTTGTCCTCTGGCAACCACCTTCAACTAGCATCGCAACCGGCTTTGACTAAAAAATTACCGATTTTTAAAATGGACACCACTTTCAACCATTAGGGAGATTGACAAAAACCTCCGGGAACCACACGGAAACCTTGGGTGGGGCGCAAAGTCTCCAGAGGTTTCCGTTCAGGTTTCCTAAGTGGGACAGGGGCATTACTCTGTGAGTCTGAGGAAGGGTCTTGACCCAAAACGTCACCCATTCCCTCTCGCAAGAGATGCTGCCCGCCCCGCTGAGTTACTCCAGCATCTTGTGTCTATCTTCCTTGTTTCTCTTTCCATTGGCCTGTTGAATGCTCCCACCAGTCTCTGTTCTAATTTTCACCACCTAAATCTGGAGACATCATGCTGGAATCTTGATCACAACACCAAGTGCAGCAGGAAGAGTCAGGCCGCATCTCTGGAGAACATGGACAGGCAATGTTTCAGGTCAGGATCTTCAGACATCTTTATTTCTGACTGTTGACATTTTGGAGATTGAAGAAGGGTCCCGGCATAATACGGTGCCTGTCCAATCCCTCCACAGATGCTGCCTGACCCCCTGAGTTCCTCCACTTCATTCGTGTTTTGACCTAAATTTAGTATAGTTTAGTTTAGAGATGCAGTGCGGAAACAGGCCCTTTGGCCCACCAAGTCCGCACCGGCCAGCGATC
Source organism: Raja brachyura (assembly GCA_963514005.1). The sequence goes on along the minus strand of OY740816.1, from coordinate 19,980,644 downwards.
CTCGGATTATCCTACACACTGAGGGCCATTTACAATTTTTACCAAAGCCAATTAACCTCCTTTGGTTAAGGAGCGTGGGAGGAAACCGAATCACCCGCAGAAAACCCACGTGGTCACGGGGAGAACGTGCAAACTCCATACAGACAGCACCCATAGGCCGGATTGAACCCGGGTCTCTGGCGCTGTAAGGCAGCAAATTTACCATTGCACCACCGTTCCGCCCAGAAATCTGAAATGTTATTTTCCTGGAATATAATTGCCTGAAAACTCCCCTCTAAACCTGTCCTACCCGTGTATCTGTCGAAATGCTTCTTAGCATTGTGATAGTCCCTGCCTCAACTACCTCCTCCGGCAGCTCGTTCCATACACCCAGCTCGAAACACGTGACAATAAACTAACCTTAATGAGTCTGAAGAAGGGTCTCGACCCGAAATGTCACCCATTCCTTCTCTCCAGAGATGCTGCCTGCCCCGCTGAGTTACTCCAGATTTTTGTGTCAATTAAGGAATAGCTGGTATCCTTCTCCCTCATTCCAAATAAGGATGAATCCATGGTGTAGGCATGCAAATATCTTCCATACCCTGTATCGTTAGTACTCATCATTGATGGATTGAAGCGTTGGGTAATGGCAATGAAGTATATGGTACTTGTGTAGGAAGGAACTGCAGATGCTGGTTTACACTACAGATAGACACAAAATGCTGGAGTAACTCAGCGGGACAGGCAGCATCTCTGGGCAGAAGGAATGGGTGACCCATTTTCATATACGCTGAGCAGGTAAACAGTTGGACTATGAGAGATGTGTGAGAAAGAACTGCAGATGCTGGTTTAAATCGACGGTAGACACAAAATGCCTCAGCGGGTGAGGCAGCATCACAATAGACAATAGGTGCAGGAGTAGACCGTTCGGCCCTTCGAGCCAGCACCGCCATTCAATGTGATCATGGCTGATCATCCCCAATCAGTACCCCGTTCCTGCCTTCTCCCCATATCCCCCTGACTCCGCTATTTTTAAGAGCCCTATCTAGCTCTCTCTTGAAGGCATCCAGAGAACCGGCCTCCACCGCCCTCTGAGGCAGAGAATTCCACAGACTCACCACTCTCTGTGAGAAAAAGTGTTTCCTCGTCTCCGTTCTAAATGGCTTGCCCCTTTTTCTTAAACTGGAGAGACGGATTGGGCGACGTTTCGGGCCGAGACGGGTTCAGTTTGAAGAAGCGTCTCGACCCAAAACATCGCCCTTTCCTTCACTCCAGAGATGCTGCCTGTCCCGCTGAGTGACTCCAGCATTGTGTGTCAACCTTGGACTATGAGAGACTTACCTTGTCGCCATCATCTCCTGGTAGGCCTGGTGGGCCAGTGGGTCCCAGCAAACCCAACGTTCCCTGGACCCCATCGTGGCCCGCTGGTCCCAAGAGGCCTCTGTCCCCCTGTAAGAGAGAAGATGGTCATTAGGTATGAGATTCAGATCATCCCCTCCCCACGATGTCCTAAGCTCAGCACACACTGTTATCGAAGTGGAATCCGTAACCAAGACATCGCCAAGGTCTATGTGAGGCAGCGCCAACAAGGGAAGATGGAGCTGGGAGCGTGGCACAGTAACGAGGCTGGTAGAGCCGCTGCCTCACAGCGCCAGAGTCCCAGGTTCGATCCCATCCTCCGGCACTGTTTGTGCGGAGTTTGCACGTTCTGGATTGCTCCCCAGCTGTCCGGTTTCCTCACACATGTGGATCGGTAGATTAATCGGTCTCTGAAATGTCCTCCAGTGTGGAGGGATCAGGTAACATCCAAAGGGGATGTGCTGAGGAAAAAAATGGGATTTGTTCCAGATTGGGATTCAGTGGACTGAAGGGCCCATGTCCATGACGTATGGCTGTACAACTTATTTTCCGGTCATTGTGTTATCTTCCTGCTGCCTGTCTTGGACTGACTATGTTCTTCAGTAGGTTGCAAGGACAACTGGGATGTTCTCCTTATTTTTAACTTGTCTTGGATTTTAAGAGTTTGTTTATTTTAATTTAGTTTAGAGTTACAGCGTGGAAACAGGCCCTTCGGCCCGCTCCGCCCAGCACTATCCTACACACTAGGGACAATTTAAAATGTTAATAAAGCCAATTAACCTACAAACCTGTATTTCTGGGAGGAATGGGTGACCCATTCTCTGGAGAAAACCTATGTGGTCACGGGGAGAGCGAGAAGCTCTGTACAGGCAGCACCCGTAGTCAGGATTAAATCTGGGACTATGCCGCAACGAGGCAGCAACTCTACCGCTGCCACCCTAGTTAGTCCTGGCATCACCTTGGGCACAGACATTGTGGGCCGAAGGGCCTGTTCCTGTGCTGTACTGGTCTATGTTCCATGTTAATCCTTCCTGCTCACCGCCCCGCTGGCAATGTTTGTGCTTTGGGATTAAGAGGTCGACGAGGAGACTTACTGGCATTCCCTTATCTCCGACGGGACCTGGGGGTCCTGTGCCCCCTGGGCGGCCAGGAAGACCGATGGCACCAACTGGACCATTCAGCCCACGTTCGCCTATGGGACCCTAGAGAAAGACAACGGATGGTTAGGTGGGCCGGTGTCCCAGGTAGTCCTTGACTAAGCCAGCTTCTTCAGTCAAGACCTCGATGCCCACATTATCGACAAAACCCAAACCATTCCCCCAAAACATATTATGCCAATACACAAGACCTGTATCTACCAGTGATGAGCTAAACTCTCGTCTTTTGAGTTCATAAGTTATAGGAGCAGAATTAAGCCATTCGGCCCATTCAGTCTACTGCCCCATTCAATGATGGCTGGTCTACCTTTCCCTCTCAACCCCATTCCCCTGCCTTCTCCCCACAACCCCTGACACCCCTCTCCCCCCCACCCACACTCCCCCACCCCCACCCACACACCCTTCCCCGCCCACACAACTCCCCCTTCTCCAGCTCCACAACGCTCGTTTACCCCCCTCCCCTCCCCCCACACACACCCAGCTAACACCCCCCCCCCATAAATCCCCCCCCCCCACAAACTCACCCTCCTCCCCCCTGCCCACACCCCCCCCCTCCCCCCTGCCTAAGGTGGAGCCAATCAACCTCCACCTTAAAAATATCCATTGACTTGGCCTCCAAACCCTTCCGTTAAGAATAGCATCGAGGTTTGAGGAAGTCATTCTGCAAGGTTAGATGGTTAATGAAATGAACACACAAGAAACTGCAGATGTTGGTTGACAAATAAAGACACAAAGTGCTGCCTGACCGCCTGAGTTACTCCAAAGCGTCGCGTTCCATGCAGGGTTCCGGCATCTGCCGTCATTGTATCTACAGTCAGAGTTTTTTCTCCAGGGCAGGGGAATCGAGAACTGGGGGGGGGGGGGGGGGGGGGCAGAGGTTTAAGATGAGAGGGGAGAAATTTAAAGCTGATTTGAGGAGCGATTTTGAAGAGAGAATGATGAGTATCTAGAATGAACTGCCAGAGGTGGTGGTGGAGAGAGATAGAGTTATAATGGTCACACAGAGAGTGGTGAGTCTCTGGAACTCTCTGCCACAGAGGGTAGTTGAGGCCAGTTCATTGGCTATATTTAAGAGGGAGTTAGATGTGGCCCTTGTGGCTAAGGGGATCAGAGGGTATGGAGAGAAGGCAGGTACAGGATACTGAGTTGGATGATCAGCCATGATCATATTGAATGGCGGTGCAGGCTCGAAGGGCCGAATGGCCTACTCCTGCACCTAATTTCTATGTTTCTATGTTTCTATGTTAAGGGTACAGGATGGTGCATAATACATAGCAACTCTTGCGTACTGACTCAGTGAGGTCTACTATCATATATTCTTATACACAGTATGTTTGTACCTAATGAATGAATTAATTAATTAATACGTTTATGGATAAGTTTATTGGCCAAGTATTCACATACAAGGAATTTGCCTTGGTGCTCCGCCCGCAAGTGACAATGTATAGTAGGATTGTCACTGAACTGTGTGTAGTAAAGGAATTTCCCTGTACTTTGGTACACGTGACAATGAAGTACCAAGAAACCATTAAACCCTTGGATGGGTAGTGAGAATGAACAGAAGCGGAGGTATATAGACTGGATGCTTGCAGATGGGATGGCTATGCATAGATAGGCATCATGGTCAACGTGGATGAGGTGGACCATAATGACCTGTTTTTGTGCTGGGTGAATCTATAAGGGGAATAGATAGGGTGGATGCAACGGGCCAGCAACTGATGACCAAGGAAGGGTGGAGCCCATAATGGCCCATTGTTGGCTGGGGAAATCCCATCCATAAATTCAGAAGAGATAGGAGCAGACTTAGGCCATTCAGCCCATCAAGTCTACACCGCCATTCCATCATGGCTGATCTATCTGTCCCTCCTAACCCCATTCTCCTGCCTTCTCCCCATAACTCCTGACAACTGTACTGATCAAGCATAGGGAGGAGATTTCCAAGGAGAAGGCATTTTGCTTCTGGGTACTGTGGAGTTGGCGATATGCCCTGTCAACTACAAATTCAGAAGGTTCATTGTCAAAATGTCAGTGACAGGGGGCTGGTGTGATTCTGTCCCCAGAGGATGTTGGGGAAGAGACCACTGGAGGGTGGAGCTTATAACCACATCTCCTACTCACCGTTGGCCCAGATGGTCCTGAAGGTCCTTCTCCTCCTTTCAGTCCAGAGGGACCCTGCAGAAAGGAAGATCAGGTGAGTGTTGATGGCTCTTTCATGGTGTTTGTTTGGAAGATACAGCATGGAAACAGGTCCTTCATCTACTCACCGGTCCTCCTTCTAAGCCTCGGGCTCCTTCAAATCCCCGCAATCCTGGTGGACCATGTTTACCGGGAAAACCGTTGGGGCCTGGGTCTCCCTATGAAGAAACAAAATCAGTGAACTTCCCAGAGATATATTACCATTAATATTCAGTTCCTGTTTGATCTTCTTATTCTTCTTGTTCCGTGTGGCGTGCACAGCCTAAAGTTGTCGGACAACTTGTTCTATTTGATCTTATTTGATTGTGCACGCCGGGTTGATTGCATTTGTCGAAACAGGGCGGACCACGTGAAGGTTGCAATCTCCCAGCCCTCCTGTTTGATGAAGGGCCCCAACCAAAAACGTCGCCTGTCCATTCCCTCCACAAAGACTGCCTGCTCCATTGCGTTCCTCCAGCACTTTGTGTTTGGCTCAAGACTCCAGCATCTGCAGTTGCATCTCCAATACCTACTCCAGATGGCCTCTTTCTTTATTCAGCCAAATCTAGAAACACGTTTGGATGGGATGCCTCACTGCCTCCGTTGTCGGTGTTGTAATTCATGTGATGGGAGCAGAATTAGGCCATTCGGCCCATCAAGTCTACTCCACCATTCAGTTATATCTCTCCCTCCTAACCCCATTCTCCTGCCTTCTCCTCCAAACCCCTGACACTTGTGTAGTTGCCAAGTTATTGAAGGCAGTGGTCTTCAGTATAACAAAGATCTACTGGAGATGAGGGAATGAGAGAAAGAGAGAGATCTTCCATTGTAATCCCTTCCCAATTTACCATTGGTTTTCTTGTGCCTGGTGATTGATTATATGGTTGTCAAGGCAGAGATAGCAGGGGCTTGTGGAGTTAGGAGGAAGGACTGTGTGGGGAAGACATGGAGAGGGAGAAGGTGAGAAGGTAGGTGTGACTCCACTACCCACCAACTCTGCTGGAACCGACCAAACGTTCTTCAAACAGGAGCCTTAAGCCCTCTAGTATGGTGTGTTCCCAAAGATCCATGAGCATTGTAGACCTACCTTCATGCCTTCCTTGCCAGCAGTACCTGGGATGCCCAGTTCACCCGGAGGTCCTGGTGCCCCCGGATGGCCACGTTCTCCAGCCGGCCCGTTATCGCCAGAGGAACCCTGGTGGATAAGCGGTGGGAACCGTCAATTCAGGCAACCCATCATTCCTTCTAAAATCGCACATCAAAAAGTTCAGAAGTGATAGGAGCAGAATTAGTCCATTCGGCCCATCAGGTCTACCCCGCCATTCATTCATGGCTGGTCTTCTTCCCTTCTTAACCCCATTCTCTTAGCTTCTCCCTGCAACCCCTGACATCAGTTACTAACACGTTACTTGCAGAGGAGCGCTTGATACACCAAGTCATAGTTGGCAGGGGACCAAGTGGGCAGCACGGTGGCGCAGCGGTAGAGTTGCTGCCTTACAGCGCCAGAGACCCAGGTTCGATCCTGACTACGGGTGCTGTCTGTACGGAGTTTGTACGTTCTCCCCGTGGCATGCGTGGGTTTTCTCTGGGTGCTTCGGTTTTCTCCCACACTCCAAAGGCATACGGGTTTGTAGGCTAATTGACTTGGTATAATTGTAAATTGGCCCTTGTGGGTGTTGGGTACAGTGATCGCTGGTCAGCAAGGACTCAGTGGGCCGAAGGGCCTGTTTCTGCGCTGTATCTCTAATCTAAACTGAAATGCTGTAAATGGGATTATTGTAGATGAATGAATGAATGAATGAATAGGTTTATTGGCCAAGTATGTACACATACAAGGAATATGCCTTGGTGCTCCGCTCGCAAGTAATAACACGACATATTGAAACATATAAGATTGTTAAGGGTTTGGACACGTTAGAGGCAGGAAACATGTTCCCGATGTTGGGGGAGTCCAGAACCAGGGACCACACAGTTTAAGAATAAGGGGTAAGCCATTTAGAACGGAGATGAGGAAACACTTTTTCACACATCGAGTGGTGAGTCTGTGGAATTCTCTGCCTCAGAGGGCGGTGGAGGCAGGTTCTCTGGATACTTTCAAGAGAGAGCTAGATAGGGCTCTTAAAGATATGGGGAGAAGGCAGGAACGGGGTACTGATTGTGGATGATCAGCCATGATCACATTGAATGGCGGTGCTGGCTCGAAGGGCCGAATGGCCTACTCCTGCACATATTGTGTATTGTCTATTGACACGTAGTAAACAATTAAGAATAAAACTTAAAACATTAAGAATAAAACATTATTGATTAAACATGTGAATTAAATAGAAACCAGGGCAGGCAAAAGGAGGCTACAGACTTTTGGTTATTGGGTCGAGCTACCGTCTAGCTGTGGCGGCTTTGACAGTCCGGAGTCGCCTTCCAGAGGGAATGGAATCATAGTTTGATATAGTGTCAAATAAAGGCCCTTTCCCATACATATCATCCCCATTTGCCAGCATTGTGACTACAACTGTCTATGTCTTGAGCATAAAATCCAAGTAGTGGAGAAACTGAGTGGGTCAGGCATCTCCTGCGGAGGGAATGGACAGATGAAGCTTCAGGTTGTGTCCCCTTGTCAGACTTGGACTGTTGACCCTTCTACAGATGGGTCCCGACCCGAAATGTCGCCTGTCCATTCCCTCCAAAGATGCTGGCTGACCCGTTGAGTTCCTCCAGCACCTTTGTGCCCTGGATTCCAGCATCTGCAGATCGTTGCGTCTATCAGAAATGCTGCAGAATGTCCTTTCTTGGAAAGTTAATTTGAGGTATTGAGATGGATCCAACGATATATCTGCATGACAAATGCAAATACTAACGGGAGCCAGAATGCAATAGAACTTTATTTATCCCAGGAGGGAAATTGATCTGGCAACAGTCATAAAGCACAAGGTACAAGAAATATGGAATTTAAGCAACGTGTGGAAAGGATTGGGGATGCGCTGAGATTGGAGAGGGGGGAAGGGGAGTCAGTCTACCCCACGACAGAAGGGGGAGGGGGGGTACAATTTGAACGGGGGTGGGGGGGGGGGGAGTTGTACAGTTTATCAATAGACAATCTCCCAATTCCGGTAGCCCTTGCTGTCTCCTCCCCTTCCTTGCACTCCCTCAGCCCTCCTCTTCCTTTTTACTTTCTTCTCCCCACCCTCCATCAGCTAGAAGAAACGTCGCCTATTTCCTTCGCTCCATAGATGCTGCCTCACCCGCTGAGTTTCTCCAGCGTTTTTGTCTACCATAGACAATAGACAATAGGTGCAGGAGGAGGCCATTGGGCCCTTCGAGCCAGCACCGCCATTCAATGTGATCATGGCTGATCATCCCCAATCAGGACCCCGTTCCTGCCTTCTCCCCATATCCCCTGACTCCGCTATCTTTAAGAGCCCTATCTAGCTCTCTCTTGAAAGCATCCAGAGCACCGGCCTCCACCGCCCTCCGAGGCAGAGAATTCCACAGACTTTTGTAAGTTTGACCATACCTTTGCAAGAACATCATGCGTATGGCCTTTCTTAAGGTTGATGGCACATCACCACCCTGCCACATGTCTCGGTGACATAGGGTTTTGCCCTGGTGAGTGACCAGCCACTAAATGGAGCCGATGGGCCCCTCTCCATAGTCGACACTGCAGCAACAACTTCAAGTTGAAGTTCAAGAGAGTTTATTGTCATGTGTCCCAGATAGGACAATGACGTTCTTGCTTTGCTTCAGCACAACAGAATATTGTAGGCATAAATAAATACCCATAAATACACCAGCACCAATGCACATTGAGGAGAGCACTGCCAATTTAAACCCAGGGTGTCGTACCAAACTAATTGATCACTATCTGGCCATTCAGCCCCTCAAATCGCTTCTGGCACACAAACGGCACAGGGGTAGAGTTTCTGCCTTACAGCGCCGAAGACCCGGGTTCGATCCTGACTACGGGTGCTGTCTGTATGGAGTTTGCACGTTCTCCCCGTGACCACGTGGGTTTTCTCCAAGATCTTTGGTTTCCTCCCACACTCCAAAGACGTATAGGTTTGTAGGTTAATTGGCTTGGTATAAGTGTAAATTGTACCTAGTGTGAGTAGTGTTATGCCCCTGTCCCACTTAGGAAACCTGAACGGAAACCTCTGGAGACTTTGCGCCCCACCCAAGGTTTCTGTGCGGTTCCCGGAGGTTTTTGTCAGTCTCCCTAATGGTTGAAAGTGGTTTCCGTTTTAAAAATCAGTAATTTTTTAGTCGAAGCCGGTTGCGATGCTAGTTGAAGGTGGTTGCCGGAGGACAAAAACCTCCGGGAACCGCACGGAAACCTTGGGTGGGGCGCAAAGTCTCCAGAGGTTTCCGTTCAGGTTTCCTAAGTGGGACAGGGGCATTAACGTGCAGGGATCGCTGGTCAGCGGGGACTCGGTTGGGCCGATGGGCCTGTTTCCGCACTGTATGTCTAATCAAAACTAAACTGCCATTAAAATGAAAACTGTGCATATAGGACTTACAATGATGTTCCGTTTAGTTCAGTTCTGTTTAGTTTATTGTCACGTGTAACCAGGTACAGTGAAAAGCTTTTGTTGTGTGCTAACCAGTCAGCAGAAAGACAATACCTGATTACCGAGACTGGGGGTGTAAGGAGGAAGCTGGATAGGCTGGGACTATTTTCCCATGAGCATAGGGGGCTGAGGGGTGACCTTATCAAGGTTAATGAAGTCATGAGGGACATAGATAACATAGAAGATTACAGTCCAGGAACAGGCCCTTCGGCCCACAATGTTTGTGCCAAACCGATCTCATCTGCCTGTACATGATCCATATCCCTCTATTCCCTGCACTTCCATGTGTCCATCCAAAAGCCTCTTAAACACCACTATCGTACTGCCTCCACCCCCACCCCCACCCCCACCCCCACCGCTGGCAATGCATTTCAAGCCCCCACCACGCTGTGTAAAGAACAGGCCCTGCATATCTCCATTAAACTTGCCCCCTCTCACCTCATAGTTGGCCATTCCCACCCTGGGGAAAAAGGTCCTGATTATAGAAACACAGAAACATGGAAAGCAGGTGTAGGAGTAGGCCATTCGGCCCTCCAAGCCAGCACCGACATTCAATATGACCATGGCTGATCATCCAGAATCAGTACCCCGTCCCTGCCTTCTCCCCATATCCCTCGATTCCGTTAACCCTAAGAGCTACATCCAATTATCTCTTGAAAACATCCAGTGAATCGCCCTCCACTGCCTTCTGTGGCAGAGAATTGCACAAATTCACAACTCTCTGGGTGAAATTTGTTTTCCTCAGGAAGCGCTGTATGTATGTATTTATGTATGTATTGTTAGATCTATGGACCACTGTATATAGCACGTTAGTCCCTGCACTGTTGTAAAGCACTTTGGTCAACGAGAGTTGTTTTTAAATGTGCTATAGAAATAAAACTGACTTGACTTGAATGGCCGACCCCTTATTCTTAAACTGTGGCCCCTGGTTCTGGACTCCCCCAACATGGTGAACATTTTTCCTACATCTAGCCTGTCCAATCACTTAATAATTGTATATGTTTCTGTAAGGTCCCCTCTCATCCTTCTAAATTCCAGTGAATATAAGCCCAGTCATATAACCATATAACCATATAACAATTACAGCACGGAAACAGGCCCTCTCGGCCCTTCCAGTCCGTGCCGACCATTTATTTTCCCCTAGTCCCATCTACCTGCACTCAGACCATACCCCTCCATTCCCTTCCCGTCCATATACCTATCCACTTTACTTTTAAATGTTAAAATCAATCCTGCCTCCACCACTTCTGCTGGAAGCTCATTCCACACAGCCACCACTCTCTGAGTAAAGAAGTTCCCCCTCATGTTACCCCTAAACTTTTGTCCCTTCATTTTCATGTCATGCCCTCTTGTTTGAATCTTCCCTACCCTCAATGGGAAAAGCTTATCCACGTCAACTGTGTCTATCCCTTTCATCATTTTAAAGACCTCAATCAAGTCCCCCCTTAATCTTCTGCGCTCCAAAGAATAAAGACCTAACTTGTTCAACCTTTCTCTGTAACTTAGTTGCTGGAACCCAGGCAGTCGATCCATTCTTTCATCATATGTCAGTCCCACCATCCCGGGAATTAACCACCCTATCTCCCCCTCTCATGCCTACAGCACCTTCACGGTGAATTGCCTGCACACTTGTGTCGACTTGAAGACGCTGGGCTTACCTGAGGTCCCACAACTCCAGGTGGACCAAGTAGACCATTCTTCCCTTGGAACCCCTGCAGAAAAGACATTAAAAAAGGACAAGGATATTAGGAGATCCAGCAATCTTCAGCCCAGGGATCGGGTTAATCAGGCGGCAATGGTAACAAGAAGCAACAAGGATGCTGTCTGTGCGGAGTTTGCATGTTCTCTCTCTGATCTGCGTGGACTCAGTGGGCTGAAGGGCCTGTTTCCGTGCTGTCTCTCTAAAATGATTCCAATCTATTTTTATTTGTACATCTCCAGCATCTGTAGTACTTTGGAATTTCAAGAAACAGGTAACATATTGTTACAATGCAAGTATTATATGGTATTGTTACTGGGGCTATGGGTTGATTGGCCCTCTGTAAAATAGTCCCTGAGTGTGTGGGTGGGGGGTGGAACCTAGGACAGATTTGACAGGAATGTGGGAAGAACGGGACACAGGGAGAATAAAGCCCTGTCCCACTGTACGAGTTCATTCCAAGAGCTCTCCCGAGTTTAAAAAAATATCAAACTCGTGGTAAGCACGGAGAATGTACGTAGCAGGTACGTCGGAGCTTGGGGACGTCTCTTAGCGGCTCGTAACGCTAACGGCAGGTACTCGGGAAACGCCGTGAAGATTTTTCAACACGTTGAAAAATGTCCACGAGAGCCCCGAGTACCTACGAGCGGCCATTACCGTAATTCTCCGAGTTCGAATCAGCGGTAACTTGGGAGAACTCTTGAATTAGCCCGTACAGTGGGACAGGCCCTTAACGGGTTACTGAGGGGGCAAATGGCTTCCTTCAGTATAGGAAGGAAATGTCCGGAGCAACACTGGGACATCAGAGCTCAGTGGGACCCAGTCGCGGGGGGTTGAGGGAGGGAGGGAGGTGAAGGAAGAGGCTGGAAGTGTCTCAGCATTACAATAAATGACAGCATTACTGAGTGGGGGTGCCCAAGTCGGTGAACTATGTCACGCTCCTATCCATTGAGACGCCCTTGTGGTCAACACAACAGCGGAGCAGTGTGCGCAACTTACAGCTTCTCCTCGTTGTCCTGGGTGTCCGGGGATCCCATCCTTCCCTGCAGGTCCCTGGAGAGATCACAAGAGGGAGCAAGATGAAGCAATCACAGGTTTAAGTTGAAAAAAAATCCAGACCCACATTTAGGCGCGCAGCGGTAGAGTCGCTGCCTTACGCGCCAGAAACCCAAGATTCGATCCTGACTACGGGTGCTATCTGCACCGTGTTTGTACAGTCCTGCGTGGGTTTTCTCCGAGATCTCTGGTTTCCTTCTACTCTCCAAAGACGTACAGGTTTGTAGGCTAATTGGCTTGGTATAATTGTAAATTGTCCCCCAGTGTGTGTTGGGTAGTGTTAGCGTGCGGGGATCGCTTGTCGGCGCCGACTCGTTGAGCCGAAGAGCCTGTTTCAGCGCTGTATCTGTAAACTAAATCACCCATGCATGTGCTCCAGAGATGCTGCCTGACCTGCTGAGTTACTCCAGCACTTTGTGTCCCTTTGTGTAAACCAGCATCTGCAGTTCCTTGTTCCGAATGGCCTACCCCTGCACCTATTTTCTATGTTTCTATGTTTCCCACTATTGTCTGCACTGATACAATAACAAGTACATCTTCCATGCTTTCTACGGTTGGTTTAATAATGCCCCTGTCCCACTTAGGAAACCTGAACAGAAAACTCTGGAGACTTTGCGCCCCATCCAAGGTTTCCGTTCGGTTCCCGGAGGTTCCCGAAGGTTTTTGTCAGTCTCCCTAATGGTCGAAAGTGGTTTCCGCTTCTTCTATGTTCTGGCAATTATTTCAAAAAATTGAAAAAACCTCCGGGAGCCTCCGGGAACCGCACGGAAACCTAGGGTGGGGCGCAAAGTCTCCAGAGGTTTCCGCTCAGGTTTCCTAAGTGGGACAGGGGCATAACATTAACATCTCTTGGTCTTGTTTATCAACTTTGTGTCCATTGCTGCCATTTAGAGTTTTATTCTCAAGGGTCATTGTTTGTTCAGGTCAAGTTTCTCAGTTGCTCTTCAAACCCAGTTGTAGTCGTTCGTTCAGTGCTGACATTGCATGGACAATGCACACAGGCTTGGCGATGGCTATCGTATAGAGTCCCTGCAAGAATCCCTAGCTAGTGCAGCGTATCAATGTCCTGTTAATCTTTTCACTGGGCTGTGCCCCCTTTCAACAGCCCACTCCTCTTCGAGGCCGGACACCAACATCAGAACTCCCTTCCGTGACCTGAGTTAAGAATCTGATGACAGCAGGGAAGAAACTCAATATTGAGCAAGTGCTGGAGTAACTCAACAAATCAGGCAGAATCTCTGGAGAAAAAGGATGGGTGACGTTTTGGGTTCGGACAAGCAGTCTGAGGAAGGGTCCCAATCCGAAACATCACCCATCCTTTTTTCTCCAGAGATGCTGCCTGACTCGCTGAGTTACTCCCGCATTTTATGACTATCTTCAATAATGTTAGGTTGTGGTTCTCCGATTCCTACTTTATTCTGACCTTCCATGGCTCCTTAAACCCTGATCTACCTCCAACCTCACCCAGACTCAATGGAAAATCTTTGACCTTAAACGTTGACTGTTTCACCTTCCCAGATGCTGCCTGATCTGCTGGGTATTCCCAGCATGTAAGGTTGCCTGGAAAAGCAGCGTTCTGCTCTTGCATCGAGATAAAAGAACGTGTCTCCCATTCGATGATAATGAATAGTGAAAGGCTTGGTTAGAGTAGATTCGGAGAGGATGTTTCCACTAGTGGGAGAGTCCAGGACTAGAGGCCATAGCCTCAAGATTAAAGGACGTATCTATTGGAAGGAGATGAGGAGGAATTTCTTTAGTCAAAGGGTGGTGAATCTGTGGAATACATTGCCACAGAAGGCTGTGGAGGCCAAGACAATGGATATTTTTAAGGCAGAGATTGGCAAATTCTTGATTAGTACGGGTGTCAGGGGTTATGGGGAGAAGGCAGGAGAATAGGGTTGAGATGGAAAGATAGATCAGCCATGATTGCATGGTGGAGTTGACTTGGTGGGTCCAATAGCCCAATTCTGCTCCTAGAAATGATGAATGAGAGGACCTGACCACCTCTCCTCAGCGTCCCCCAATCCTATCCATGTACCTGTACAACTGTTTCTTGAACGTTGGGATAGTTCCAGCACCCCCCACCCCCCCTCAAGCGAAACAAATGTAGGCTTTCTCACCGGAGGTCCTTTCGGCCCTGCGAAACCATTCAGTCCTTGAGGTCCTGGAGGTCCCTTGAAAAACAAAGACAGATGATGCAGTTAGGCATTGCACAGACCAAGCTCCATGGAACTCCAAGTGAGTTGAGCCACCGCCTAAATCTTAACCTCCGGCCGTGAAAGAGGTTTGAGTTTGCGTTGAGTTTGTTGCCACGTGTACCGAGGTACAGTGACAAGCTTTTTGTTGCGTGCTAACCAGTCAGCGGAAAGACAACACATGATTATCATCGAACCGTCCACAGGGTACAGATGCATGGTGGTGTGTCGATATGATGGCGCAGCGGTAGTGTTACTGCCTTACAGCGCTTACAGCAGCAGAAACACAGGTTCGATCCTGGCTGCGGGTGCTGTCTGTGCGTGGCCTCTAGTACGTTCTCCCCGTGACCCGAGTGGGATTCCTCAGAGATCTCCGGATTCCTCCCACACTCCAAACGTGTACAGGTTTGTAGGTGAATTGGCTTGGTGTAAATGTAAATTGTCCCTAGTGTGTGTAGGATAGTGTTAGTGTGCTAGGATCGCTGGTCAGTGCGGACTCGATGGGCCGAAGGGCCTATTTCCACCCTGAATCGCTAAACTAAACTAAATTAAACATGATTAAGGGAATAATGTGAATAACGTTTTGTGTAAGAAAAATGCAGCAAAATCACACGCTCGAGGCAATTTAACATTCAGGTATTCCCTGGATAACCCATATGTTCCATTCCTGAAAAAACAATTTTTCCATGAGTGGGAAAAGTCTATTATCTGTTGCTATCAGTATGCGTACGCTCTGTATGAATCTCCTAGAAATGTTTAATTACATTGAATATCTTCCATGTTCGTCTGAACACTTCCCGTAATTAAACTAATGGAACGTGTAATGCATGCAGTTGTCAATAAATACCGCAAATCATTTTATCACTGTGAATGCTATCATGAAAAATTATTTAACAGCTCATCCAATTGTTTACATACGGAGGATTCCCATGGAGAATCATAGAGTGATACTGCGCGGAAACAGGCCCTTCAGCCCAACTTGCCCGCACCGGCCAACTTGTCCCAGCTATACTAGTCCCACCTGCCTGCGTTTGGTCCATATCCCTCCAAACCTGTCCTATCCATGTACCTGTCTAACTGTTTCTTAAACGTTGGGATAGTCCCAGCATCAACTTCCTCCTCTGGCAGCTCATTCCATACACCCACCACCCTTCTTGTGAAAAGGATACCCCTCAGATTCCTATTAAATCTTTGCCACTTCATCTTAAACCTCTGTCCTCTGGTCCTCGAATCCCTTACTCTGGGCAAGAGATACTGTGCATCTTCCCGGTCTATTCCTCTCATGATCTTATACACCTCTATAACATTACCCCCCATCCTCCTTTAGTTCAAGGAATAGAGTCCCAGCCTACTCAACCTCTCCCTATAGCTTGGTAGCTCCGGTCCAGGCAACATCCTCTAAACATCCGCAAAATGTATCAGATAGAAACATAGAAAATAAGTGCAGGAGTAGGCCATTCAGCCCTTCGAGCCTGCACCACCATTCAATATGATCATGGCTGATCATCCAACTCAGTATCCTGTACCTGCCTTCTCTCCATACCCCCTGATCCCTTTAGCCACAAGGGCCACATCTAACTCCCTTTTAAATATAGCCAATGAACTGGCCTCAACTACCTTCAGTGGCAGAGAGTTCCACAGATTCACCACTCTCTGTGTGAAAAATGTTTTTCTCATCTCGGTCCTAAAAGATTTCCCCCTTATCCTTAAACTGTGACCCCTTGTTCTGGACCTCCATCGGGAACAATCTTCCTGCATCTGGCCTGTCCAACCCCTTAAGAATTTTGTAAGTTTGTAATTTTTCCATAAACCTTTCCCTTGCCCTTGACTAGTCCATCTCAAGTCCTCGATTGTTTAGTATAGTTTAGTTCAGGGGTGGGGAACCTTTTCATGTTGAAAGGCCGCATTAAGTTAGCTGTAATCTAACAAGGCCGCATCCAAGAAACCTAAATTAGATATACTTCAAAATGTACATTATTTTGTAAAAATCTAACCACTATGTACTAACTTCAAGAAAATGAAAAAAGTTTGTTCATTCTAAAGTTAACTAATCTTTTAATGACTTTGTTGTGACTGCTTTTTGTGGGAGGTTAACATACATTCTAGAGTCGCATTAGAACTAAATCGCGAGCAAAACAAGTGTTAAAATAGCCCTCATGGCTTATTAAAGGGCCTGTCCCACCAGCATGCAACTCTATGCGATGAACGCGATTAAACTAGAAGCGGGGGCCGCGCGGAGGTCGGGTGAATCCCTTCCCACCAGCATGCGCCTGCATGCGGCAAGCGCGACCAAACCGGCAGCAGGGGCTGCGCGGAGGTCGGGTGAGTAACGCAACGCGGCGCAAAGTGAGGCGAACTTGGAGCGAAGTCTAATGTAAGTTCGCCAGGACAGTGAGGGGCACAGAGGCACACACACACAGGGCCACGGAGCCACACACATAGAGGGTCATGGAGGCACCTACAGAGAGGTTCACGGAGGCACGACGTCGAAGTGGTGTGTAATGCCTCGAGGCGACTGCGAGCCGACAAGCCGTTGCCCCACGGAATTTTTGAACATAGTCAGTTTTTCGGAGCCCCGTGCGATGTCGGGACGAACTCCACACAATTCCGCACGGCTCCGGCGATCGAAGTGGGACCGGCCCCGCGACGCCGGACGGCTCAAGCGACCACGTTAGGTCGCGCTCATCGCATGGAGTTGCATGCTGGTGGGACGGGCCCTTAAAGTTTTAATTGTGGCCGTCAGTCGGGGAGGATTATTTAGTTGAATCTTCCTTTACTCTTTGGTATTTTTAATACGTTCATTTTAAGATTTAAATTAAAATAATAAAAGACAAACAAAAACATATTATAATAAAATTAAAATAAAAGGATTTGTTCTACAAAATTTGGATTCATTCAAAAGGCCGCACTTATGGCCTAGAAGGCCGCAGGTTCAACACTGCTGGTTTAGTTTATTGATACAGCGTGGAAACAGGCCCTTCGGCCCACTGAGTCCATGCAGACAATCGATTACCAGTGCACTAGTTGCGCACTGCACACCAGGGGCAATTTACAGAAGACAGTTTAATCCCCCTGTCCCACTTAGGAAACCTGAACGGAAACCTCTGGAGACTTTGCATTTCCCACCCAAGGTTTCCGTGCGGTTCCCGGAGGTTTTTGTCCTCCGGCAACCACCTTCAACTGGCATCGCAACCGGCTTCGACGAAAAAATTACCGATTTTTAAAACGGAAACCACTTTCGACCATTAGGGAGACTGACAAAAACCTCCGGGAACCGCACGGAAACCTTGGGTGGGGCGCAAAGTCTCCAGAGGTTTCCGTTCAGGTTTCCTAAGTGGGACAGGGGCATTAACCTGCAAACCCGCACATCTTTGGAGTGTGGGAGGAAATCGGAGCACCCAGAGAAAAGCTGTGTTTCGCATGCAGGGAGATCGCTGGTTGGCGCAGACTCGGAGGGCCGATAGGTCTGTTTCCGCGCCGTATCTCTGAACTAAACTAAATTGGAAGGATGGAGGAACCAGATAGTAAGCCTCTGTCTTTCACACACGGTTCATGTTCTCTTCCCTTCAGCCAAACCAAACAAGGACGGAAATTACAGCTTAAAGTCTGAGCACAATAAATTAAAATTTAATTCTGGGAAATTAAAGTGGAGGAAGAGGTCATAAGTGATGGGAGCAGAATTAGGCCATTCGGCCCATCAAGTCTACTCCACCATTCAATCACGGCTGATCTATCTCTCCCTCCTAACCCCATACTCCTGCCTTCTCCCCATAACCTCTGACACCCGCACTAATCAAGAATCTGCCTATCTCAGCCTTAGAAATATCCACTGACTTGGCCTCCATCGCCTTCTGTGGCAAAGAAATCCACAGATTCACCAGCCAGTTCAGATTAAAATTAACTTGAGCCCCTGCACCATTGCATATTATAGTCCCTGGAAAGGGGTTTGCTGGCAACACGGAGGAAGCTGGTGTGGAGTAGAGGAACGGAGCTGTGCTGTTTCACTCCAGGGTGGCAGAGTCACTGCCTCACAGAGCCAGAGGCCCGGGTTCGACGCTGACCCGGGTTAGAGGACCTTCAGTCCTCTAAGGGCCTGTATCTCTAAACTAAAACAAAACATGGGGCTAGCTGAGTTGGGCCATCAAGGGCCGTATGGACGAGTTGGGCTGAAGGTCCTCTTTTCTATGCTGTATGACTCGATGGTCTGACACCAGATTCCAAGGAGTCTTTAAGGAAAGGTCTATGAGTATTCAGATTCAGATTCAATTTTAATTGTCATTGTCAGTGTACAGTACAGAGACAACGAAATGCATTAAGGTGTCACAGTTGGATTGATGCATCATTGCACATGGGAGGGAAAATATGATGCCTTTTATTCAAACAAACAACACGGACTGACTGCGGGCAGGGTGGAGTCGCCGTATATCAGGCAGAGTGGCTGCCTCACTGTGTGGGGATCTGGATTCGATCCGGCCCTCAGGCACTGTCTGTGTGGAGTCCGCAAGTCCTCCCTGTCGAAGTGATCTGTTCAATGGTTCTTGATGGACTCAAACTTGACAGGATACGTTTGCGTTTTACAATTCTCCCCCTGTGCCAGCTCTAACGGACTTTACAATGACGGAGATGACAGTGCAGTCGAGACAGAAGTAGAACTGGTCACAACGCCAAGAGCAGGGTTCAAGTGTCCAAATGAGTAGGGCAGCACGGTGGCACAGCAGTAGAGTTGCTGCCTCACTGCGCCAGAGAGCCGGGTACCATCCTGACCTCGAGTGCTGCTGTCTGCACGGAGTTTGCACGTTCTCCCTGTGACCGCGTGGGTTTTCTACGGGTGCTCCCACATCCCGCAGATGTGTGGGTTTGTCAGTCAATTGGCCCTCTGTAAACCACCTCTGGTGTGGATCGAGTGGATGCATGGAAGTGGGGTGATCGATGGCCGGCGTGGGCTCGGTGGGCCGAAGGGCCTGTTTGCCAGCTGCATCTTTCAGCTGAACGGGACTCAACCAAATGGAGACTTCCAGAGAGAAGGCCTTACCTTTACACCCGGCACGCCTTGTGGACCATCAACGCCAGCATTTCCCTGCAGAAGAGCCAGAAGAGTCACCATTAGTGAGGAAAAACCCATGGGTAGTAGAAGAGGGGAACAGGACAGTCCAAACCCCATCACCGGACACACCCAACGTTAGCCCCCCATTGCCAACCTGATCTCCTGGTGGCACAGCACTTCAACTCCCCCTCCCATTCCAAATCCGACCTTTCCGTCCTGGGCCTCCTCCATGGCCAAAGTGAGGACCACCGTAAATTAGAGGAGCAGCACCTCATATTTCGCTTGGGCAGTTTGCACCCCAGCGGTATGAATATTGACTTCTCCAAATTCAGGTAGTCCCTGCTGTCTCCTCCCCTTCCCAGCTCTCCCTCAGCCCACTGTGTCCACCCCCCCTCCCCACCCTCACATCAGTCTGAAGAAGGGTCTCGACCTGAAACGTTGCCTATTTCCTTCGCTCCATAGATGCTGCCTCACCCGCTGAGTTTCTCCAGCATTTTTGTTTCCTCACCATTAAATTGGTTACATTACTGATCTAGAGTGCCAACAAGAATTTTAACAATGACTGGCCTTGTTTTTGCACAGTCTTTTTCTCTTCTCTTCCCTGCGTAATTCACGTATAATTTACGTTCAGCATGGTGTCTGAGCTTAGGTACCTGTGATGCTTCTACAAGCGAGATACAACATTGTACCAGCATCCTCACCGCAATTGTGCGCAAGACTAAAAACTTGAAGGTGGACACAAAGCGCTGGAGTAACACAGCGGGCCAGGCAGCATCTCTGGAGAGAAGGAATACCGTTGATTTAAACTGGCATCTGCACTTCTTTCCTGCTACAAACTTGACTTGACTTGGCACGGTGCATGTCAGTAGCCACTTTGATAAAAGTCAAGAGAGTCAAGAGGGTTTTATTGTCATATGTCCCAGATAGGACAATGAAATTCTTAAGGGCCTGTCCCACTTGGCGATTATTTTCGGCGACTGCGACATCATTGACTGACGTAGAAGGTCACCCAAAAATTCGCGGCGTGATGCGGCCTGACGATGTTTGACGCAACTTTTTTTGTGTCGTCGCTGGTTTTCGAAACGGGTTATTGATTGGGGACGATCAGCCATGATCACAATGAATGTTGGGGGATCCAGAACCAGGGGCCACAGTTTAAGAATAAGGAGTAAGCCATTTAGAACGGAGACGAGGAAACTTTTTTTCTCACAGAGAGTTGTGAGCCTGTGGAATTCTCTGCCTCAGAGGGCGGTGGAGGCGGCTCGAAGGGCCGAATGGCCTCCTCCTGCACCCATTTTCTATGTTTCTTAGAAATGTTCAAAATCTTTTGGGAACCCTGATACGACGCCGGCAGTCGCCAAAAAAATCGCCACGTGGGATTGGCAATAGACAATAGACAATAGGGGCAGGAGTAGGCCATTCGGCCCTTCGAGCCAGCACCGCCATTCAATGTGATCATGGCTGATCATCCCCAATCAGTAACCCTGCTCCTGCCTTCTCCCCATATCCCCTGACTCCGCTATCTTTAAGAGCCCTATCTAGCTCTCTCTTGAAAGCATCCAGAGAACCTGCCTCCACTGAGAATTCCACAGACTCACAACTCTCTGTGAGAAAAAGTGTTTCCTCATCTCCGTTCTAAATGGCTTACTCCTTATTCTTAAACTGTGTGGCCCCTGGTTCTGGACTCCCCCAACATCGGGAACATGTTTCCTGCCTCCAGTGTGTCCAAGCCCTTAACAATTTTATATGTTTCAATGGGATCCCCTCTCATCCATCTAAAAGTGTGGAAGCCCAGCCGCTCCATTCTCTCAGCATATGACAGTCCCGCCATCCCAGGAATGAACCTTTTACTTGCTGAAGCACAGCAGAATATGTACACATAGTACATCAACGAGATATATATATACATATACACATACATTCAAACATACAAGCAGTGATATCAGGGCAATGCCTCACCTTGGTGCCTAGTTTCCCTGGTGATCCTCGGTGTCCCCTTTCACCTCGTTCCCCCTAACAACAGGAAGAACAGAAGAAGGTGAACTCCTGCCTCACACAGCACCTCTCAGTTCCTCGCTTCTATCTTCTCACTGGGCAGCAGTGAATTCAAACCCACCCAGGTCACACCCCCCCCCCCCCCGCGAGGACCTTGCACAGTTTTAGCTGCGTTGACCTGGGTTCCGAACCATCTCCTCTCGGTGCAGTGAAGTCAAGGATGGGTTACTGCACCGGAGGCTTGGAGGCCCCCGATCCGGGGACGGCGGTTCAAATCCCACCGTGATGTGTTGGAAATGTGAAATTTAACTGAGCAAATCTACAATTGTAAATGGGGGAGAAAGGAACGAGGAGACGCGAGGAGAGAAAGGGGGTGGTGGTGCGTCACGGTGGCGCAGCGGTAGAGTTGCTGCCTTGCAAGGCAAGAGACGCGGGTCCAATTCCGACTACGGGTGCTGCCTGTGCGGAGCTTGCACGGCATGACTGCATGGGTTTTTCTCTGTGAGCTCCGGTTTTATCCCACACTCTAAAGACACGCAGGTTTGAAGGTCAATTGGCTTGGGGAAAATTGTAAATTGTCCCTAGTGTGTGTCGGACAGTGCTGACGCAGGGGCTGTTAGCTGGTCGGCACGGACCCGGTGGGCCGAAGGGCCTGTTTCCGAGCTGTATCTCCAGTGATTGATTGATTAATATTTGGTTGCAGTGAGGTACGCAGTGAAATACTTTGTTGTGCATAGCGTACACAAGGTATGGAAAGAGCTGCTAGATAAAGGCAGTCGATAAAGTTACAAAGTGGACCCCAATGGTCGCTCTTATTCTCCCAGCGCCCCCCTCCCCCCCCCCCCCCCCCCTCATGCCAGGACCCTCTTTGTTCTCGCGGCTTGCTCTCGTCGTTCGAAGTCTAACTTAAAGTCTAAAGACTGAAGCAGGGAGAGGAGATGGAAGGAGTTAACGGGACCAAGAGGGGCAGGCAGCAGCTGTGGAGGTTAATCAAAGAGAATGCGTGATCATTGGCGATCGAGGGTTGACGTGAAGTACCGAGAGCTGCGACTCACCACCGACCCACGAGCCCCTCCGCTTCCTGGAGCTCCAGCTCTGCCCTGGGATCAGATCAGAAGAAAGACCTCATTAGTCTTTAGGTTAATTGACTCCTGTAAATTGTCGCTAGCATGTGTAGGATAGTGCTGATGGTAGGGGGTGATCGCTGGTCGGCACGGGCTCGGTGGGCCGAAGGGCCTGTTTCTGCCATGCATCTCTCAACAAGGTGAACTATCACGTCAGAAGTTTTCCCTCTTATAGCCCTGTCCCACGGTACGAGTTCATTCCAAGAACTCTCCCGAGTTTGCCCGTGATTCGAACTCGGAGATTTGCGGTAACGGCCGCTCGTCGGTACTCGGGGCTCTCGTGGACATTTTTTCAACATGTTGAAAAATCTTCACGAGCCTTCCCGTGCTTACCTGCCGTTAGCGAGTCTTCCCGAGTACCTGTCGCTAGCGTTAAGAGACGTCCCCGAGCTCCTACGTTCATTCTCCGTGCTTACCCCGAGTTTCTCGGGAGAGCTCTTGGAATGAACTCGTACCGTGGGACAGGGCTTTAACTCGTCCCCCAAAACATAACACTTGAAAACTAGGAGCTGGAGTCTGCTGGTTTAGTTTAGCTGAGTTCATTATTGTCACACGTACAGAGGTACAGTGAAAAGCGTTTTACTTGCACGCTATCCAGTCAGCGGAAAGACCTAGACGTGATTACAATCAAGAGCTTCACAGTGTTCAGATACTGAATCAACGGTACAATATTGAGTGCAAGAAGAAATCCTTTATAGGGTGGAGCGGACTTGACGACAAACAGACTTAAATTGTTGAAATTCTCAGCTCAGATTCTGTTTTGCTTTGCTTAGATTTAATTTATTTATTTTAGTTTTCTGCTTATTTTATAAATATTATTTTTTTCATTTTTTTTAGTTTAGGGGGGTTTTGGTTTTCCCTTTTTCCCTATTCTTTTTGTCTTTTTATTTTTGAGTTTTTCTCTACATTTGTAAGTTTTCTTTTAAAGATTTGACTATAATTACATAGAGACCGGGAGGTCGAAATTCAATGTGTATTTTTGACACTGGACTCATAGAAACATAGAAATTAGGTGCAGGAGTAGGCCATTCGGCCCTTCCAGCCAGCACCGCCATTCAATATGATCATGGCTGATCATCCAACTCAGTATCCCGTACCTGCCTTCTCTCCATACCCTCTGATCCCCCTTTGGGTTTCGACCCGAAACATTACCTATTTCCTTTGGGTTTCATAGAAACATAGAAATTAGGTGCAGGAGTAGGCCATTCGGCCCTTCGAGCCTGCAACACCATTCAATATGATCATGGCTGATCATCCAACTCAGTATCCCGTACCTGCCTTCTCTCCATACCCTCTGATCCCCTTAGCCACAAGGGCCACATCTAACTCCCTCTTAAATATAGCCAATGAACTGGCCTCAACTACCCTCTGTGGCAGAGAGTTCCAGAGACCCCCCACTCTCTGTGTGAAAAAAGTCCTTCTCATCTCGGTCCTAAAGGATTTCCCCCTTATCCTTAAGGTGTGATCCCTTGTCCTGGACCTCCCCAACATCGGGAACAATCTTCCTGCATCTAGCCTGTCCAACCCTTTAAGAATTTTGTAAGTTTCTATAAGATCAGATTCAGATTCAGATTCAATTTTAATTGTCATTGTCAGTGTACAGTACAGAGACAACGAAATGCATTTAGCATCTCCCTGGAAGAGCGACACAGCAAATGATTTGAATAAATAACAATAAGTGTCCGGGGGGGGGGGGGGGGGTGATTGGCAGTCACCGAGGTACGTTGTTGAGTAGCGTGACAGCCGCCGGAAAGAAGCTGTTCCTGGACCTGCTGGTTCGGCAACGGAGAGACCTGTAGCGCCTCCCGGATGGTAGGAGGGTAAACAGTCCATGGTTGGGGTGAGAGAGGTCCTTGGCGATGCTGAGCGCCCTCCGCAGACAACGCTTGCTTTGGACAGACTCAATGGAGGGGAGCGAGGAACCGGTGATGCGTTGGGCAATTTTCACCACCCTCTGCAATCCCCTCTCAATCTCCTAAATTCTAGAGAGTATAAACCGAGTCTATGCAGTCTTTGTTCATAAGACAATCCTGACATCCCAGGAATCAGTCTGGTGAACCTTCTCTGCACTCCCTCTATGGCAATAATGTCCTTCCTCAGATTTAGGTTCTACCTGTCATTAATGTAATCCTGATCCCTATGTGCCAATATCATTGTTACGTTTATCATTACTCTTTTTAATCTGTTTTTTATATTTTATTTTAGTTTTTTTTGGAGAGAAAAAAAACAATAAAAAGATTTTAAAAGAAAAAAGGAAAGAAATCCGATCACAGATAGTTCGAAGGTTTCCACTGAGGTAGATGCGAGGACACTCAGCTGAAACTCCAATGTACTAGATGTGGCAAAGGGGAAAATACAGAGGGAAGATTATAGTTCTCTGCAATGTGGTGTGCCAATTCAATGGGCAAAGTCCTATGTCCAATGTCCTCAATGGGGTAGAGGTCGTATAGTGTTGCAGGATGAGAGTAAAAATGGGCGTTTGATGGTCGACACAAAAAGCTGGAGTAACTCAGCGGGACAGGCAGCGTCTCTGGAGAGAAGGAATGGGTGACGTTTTCGGGTCGAGACCCTTCTTCAGACTGATGCCAGGAGAGGGGGCGGGGCAGTCAGACTAGTGGGAGAACTGGGAAGGGGCGAGGGGATGGAGAGGGAATGCAAGGGCTATCTGATGTTGGAGAAGTCAATGTTCATACCGCTGCCCAAGCGAAATATGAGGTGCTGTTCCTCCAATTTGAGCTGGGCCTCACTCTGACAATGGAGGAGGCCCAGGACAGAAAGGTCAGATTGGGAATGGGAGGGGGAGTTGAAGTGCTGAGCCACCGGGAGCGTCTGATGGGGCTGGGACTATACTCGCTGGAGTTTCGAAGGTTGAGGGGGGACCTCATTGAAACTTACAGAATAATGAAAGGCCTGGATAGAGTGGACATGGAGAGGATGTTTCCACTGGTGGGAGAGTCTAGGACCAGAGGGCACAGCCTCGGAATTAAAGGGCGCTCTCTGAGAAAGGAGGCGAGGAGGAACTTTGTTATTCAGATGGTAGTTAATCTGTGGAACTCATTGCCACAGAAGGCTGTGGACGCCAAGTCAGTGGATATTTTTAAGGCAGAGATAGACAGGTTCTTGATTAGAACGGGTGTCAAGGGTCACGGGGAGAAGGCAGGAGAATGGCAGAGATCAGCCATGATTGAATGGCGGAGTGGACTCGATGGGCCGAATGGCCTAATTCTACTCCTCGAACTTGTGAACTTGTGAGAGATGTTTTATGCTTGAGACAATTCGGCAGCAATTGATGGCATTTTTTCAAATGGCGAATACACACAAAATGGGATTAGGGGACAGATTGAATTGTGGAGCGGACTCGATGGGCCGAATGGCCTAATTCCACCCCTGTAGGAGGAGGAGAGGAGGAGAGGAGGAGAGGGGGAGTGAGAGGGAGAGGGAGAGGACGAGAGAAAAGGGGGGGAGAGAGAGAAAGGGAGGGGGAGAGGGAGAGAGAGGAGAGGGGAGAGAGAGGGAGGGAGAGAGGAGGAGAGAGAAGCTACACCAAGTTGGACACAGGGTGGGGGATGGCCACACCTACCCTTCTGCCCTTTTCTCCGCTTAATCCTGCGGATCCCATGAATCCCACCGAACCCTGCGATGGAGGAGAGAGAGGAACAAATAACACAACTACACATGTAAACGGGATCACAAAGAGGCGGTAGAATCTGTGCACCGCGCTTCCAATAACATCAGATGCAATTGTCAATGATAACACATTCCCACAGCAAAGCAGAGTTATGTGGCCGAGGAACTTTGTCTTGTGGGGGCCACTATACAACCGGTTATTAACCCGGTTACATCCCCAGAGAGAAGGAATGGATGACGTTTCGGGTCAAGACCCTTCTTCAGACTCATTGCCTCACACCACACACTTTGGATGGGAATCCCAAAAATATTCCCACTGTCCATTTTCCGTATGTATTACTCAAGGACGGCACGGCTTTAAGGGTGGGGCACGGTGGTACAGGGGTAGAGTTGCTGCCTCACAGCGCCAGAGACCCGGGTTCCATCCTGATACCCAGGGGAGAAGGAGAGGGGGAGAGGACGGAGAGGGGGAGAGGGGAAGAGGAGAGGGGGGAGAGAGGGAAAGGGAGGGGGAGAGAAGGGGAGAGGAGGTGAGAGAAGGAGAGGGGGAGAGAGAGGGAAAGGGAGGGGGAGAGAGGAGAGGAAGGGAGGGGGAGAGGGAGAGAGAAGGAGAGGGGGAGAGAGAGGGAAATGGAGGGGGAGAGAGGAGAGGGGGGAGGGAGGGGGAGAGGGAGAGAGAAGAAGAGGGGGAGAGAGAGGGAGGGAGGGGGAGAGGAGAGAGAAGGAGAGAGAGAGAGGGATGGGGAGAAGAGGAGACAGAGAGGGAAGGGGAGAGAGAGGGAGAGGGAAGGGCAGGGGAAGGGAAGAGAGGGAGAGAGAAAGGCCAACACTTAAGCCCCTGTCCCACTTTCACGACCTAATTCACGACCTCTGCCGAGTTTGCCCTTGACACAGCATGGTCGTCACGAGGTCGCAGGAGGTCGTAGGTACTCGTGGCATCAAGTAGGTCGGGGCGTTTTTCTAGCCTGATGAAAAATGTCCACGAGTAAAAAAGGTTGTGAGTTAGGTCGTGAAAGTGGGACAGGCCCTTTACCCTTGGCTTTCAGCATATCTAACTGCGGAACTCCTACGATTCAGAAGATGTCCCCCTCATGGACAATTAAGGTTGGGCAAAAACTGGTTTTGTTAAATGCTTAATTAAAAATAAATTCCCACAATCCAAGCCAGGAGCGATGTGATAAGAATAGACACGTTGAACTTTAACCCACACTGACCTTTGGCCCCTTTCGGCCTGGGTACCCTGGCAGGCCTGGAACTCCCAGTGTCCCCTGTGTTTGGAAAAGCATAAATGTTAGTCCAACAGGAAAATGATGAAAGGTATTGTAGGGTGCAATTCAAAAGCATTCCTAAAGGTTGGTCCGTGCCCCAAAATGGTTCTGGCCCACTTGACCCTGACTACGGGTGCTGTCTGTGTGGAGTTTGTACGTTCTCCCTGTGAGCTGCGTGGGTTTCCTCCGGGTGCTCCGGTTTCCTCCCACACTCCAAAGACGTACAGGCTTGCAGGTTAATTGGGTTGGTTAAAAAAAACTGTAAATGGTCCCCAGTGTGTGTAGGATAGCACCAGCATATGGGTGATCAAACATGGATTTGGTGGGCCGAAGGGCCTGTTTCCAAGCTCCATCTCTAAACTAAAGGGCCGGTTCCACTTGGGCGTCATTTGAACGTCACGCAAATGGCGCGCGAAGATTTTGAGCGTCCCAAAATCCCTGGGCACCGCGCGCAACCGCACGTCACTGGAGGTGTCACCGCGCACCATGCGCGCATCACGCATCGTGACACGTAAATGAAGTCGCGTAAATGACACGCAAATGATGCTCAAGTGGGAAAGGCCCTTAATCTATCTATGTGTCTCATAATTTCATATACTGCTATCGTCTAATGCAAGGGTTCACAACCTATTTCGTCCCGTTTACCCCCCGGCAACTTTAATACCACATAACATTGTTATTTCACTTATTTAAGAACAACTGCTGATGAACAGATACCGGTATACCGGAACCAAACACAGTCAGTCAATGAGGAAAAATATCTACAAATCCAGAATCAACAAATTTAACCCCTGGTAGACAAAAGTGCTGAAGAAACGCAGCGGGTGCGGCAGCATCTATGGAGCGAAGGAAAAAGGCAACGTTTTGGGTTGTCAGGACTTTCATACGAGGAAAGACTGGATAGACTTGGCTTGTACTCGCTAGAATTTAGAAGACTGAGGGGGGATCTTATAGAAACTTACAAAATTCTTAAGGGGGGTATCATAAGGGTCTCGACCTGAAACATCGCCTATCTCCTTCACTCCTTAGATGCTGCTGCACCCGCTGAGTTTCTCCAGCCTTTTGTGTACCCCCAAAATTCTTAAGGGGTTGGACAGGCTAGATGCAGGAAGATTGTTCCCGATGTTGGGGAAGTCCAGAACTAGGGGTCACAGTCTAAGGATAAGGGGGAATTCCTTTAGGACCGAGATGAGGAAAACATTTTTCACACAGAGAGTGGTGAGTCTCTGGAATTCCCTGCCACAGAAGGTAGTTGAGGCCAGTTCATTGGCTATATTTAAGAGGGAGTTAGATGTGGCCCTTGTGGCTAAAGGGATCAGGGGGTATGGAGAGAAGGCAGGTACAGGATACTGAGTTGGATGATCAGCCATGATCATATTGAATGGTGGTGCAGGCTCGAAGGGCTGAATGGCCTACTCCTGCACCTATTTTCTATGTTTCTATGAAACCCAAAGGAAATAGGTAACGCTTCGGCCCGAAACGTTGCCTATTTCCTTCGCTCCATAGATGCTGCTGCACCTGCTGAGTTTCTCCACCACTTTTGTCTACCTTCGATTTTCCAGCATCTGCAGTTCCTTCTTAAACATTTACCCCCTGCTTGGGAACCCTTGGTCTAATGACTTAATTCTCTTCCAAGTCCCATCCAGCTTGTTTTTTTTCTTAGGTAGACACAAAATGCTGGAGTAGCTCGGCATCTCTGGAGAGAAGGAATGGGTGACCTTTCGGGTCTGCAGTTCTTTCCTACACATTTTGGCTGCCCCACTGGAAAATCTCCTCAAGGTATGTCTACAATTGTCGTCTTTCTTATCCAGACTCAGACACATGGCCTGGGGATAGATTGTTTAAGCAGGAACTGCAGATGCTGGAAAATCGAAGGTAGACAGAAGTGCTGGAGAAACTCAGCGGGTGCAGCAGCATCTATGGAGCGAAGGAAATAGGCAACGTTTCGGGTCGAAACCCTTTGGGTTTCGACCCGAAACGTTACCTATTTCCTTTGGGTCTCGACCCGAAACGTTGCCTATTTCCTTCACTCCATAGATGCTGCTGCACCCGCTGAGTTTCTCCAGCGCTTTAGTCTACCTGGGGATAGAACGTTTGTTTCGCGGGTAATGTAGAGAACTCCAAACTGACCTTCTCGCCAGCTTGACCTCTTGACCCTCGATCACCAAAGGGACCGAACTGCCCTTTGATCCCTTCGGGCCCATCCTCGCCACGCTGGCCCAGCAAACCAGCGTTGCCCTGCGGGGTGGAGAGGAAGCCAGTTAGTACGCCATCGAAAAAAAAAAAATCATCTAAATAGCACGGCCCAGTCCTGTCGCTTTCGTGGCAACTCCGCGAAAACTGTACGTGTTTTTAACATTCATGTTCCTTCTTAACTTATTTCTAAGTCCTAACTCCCTAGTACTAATGAAGTATGGCAGGGAAACCCTCTTAAATCTAAACTCTAGCGCAAAATTGCTGTTTTATTTCCTTCCTCCCACAATAGAACAATTCATAACAAGAGGATTTCAGTACAGGAGTAAAGAAGTTCTTCTGCAGTTGTATAGGGCTCTGGTGAGACCACATCTGGAGTATTGTGTACAGTTTTGGTCTCCTAATGTGAGGAAGGACATCTTTGTGATTGAGGCAGTGCAGCGAAGGTTCACGAGATTGATCCCTGGGGTGGCGGGACTGTCATATGATTGAAAAGACTAGGCTTGTATTCACTGGAGTTTAGAAGGATGAGGGGGGTCTTGTAGAAACATATAAAATGATAAAAAGGACTGGACAAGCTAGATGCAGGAAAAATGTTCCCAATGTTGGGCGAGTCCAGAACCAGGGGCCACAGTCTTAGAATAAAGGGGAGGTCATTTAAGACTGAGATGAGAAAAACTTTTTCACCCAGAGAGTTGTGAATTTGTGGAATTCCCTGCCACAGAGGGCAGTGGAGGCCAAATCACTGGATGGATTTAAGAGAGAGTTGGATAGAGCTCTACGGGCTAGTGGAGTCAAGGGATATGGGGAGAAGGCAGGCACGGGTTATTGATAGGGGATGATCAGCCGTGATCACAATGAATGGTGGTGCTGGCTCGAAGGGCCGAATGGCCTCCTCCTGCACCTATTTTCTATGTTTCTATGTATCTATGTTTCTATGTAATATGTAAAATAATATGTGATTCTGTTTGTAGTTTGTTTGTTTGTTTTTTGCACAATGTCCGCGAGCATCGCCACTTTTTATTTCACCGCACATCCTCATATGTGTATGTGACCGAATAAAGTTGACTTGAACAAGAGCTGGTGGCACAAGGAGCTCGCAATGTCCCAGTGCGGCCACAAGGCGGGGCAGCACGCACCTAGTTTAGTGGAGTTGAGATAAGACACAAAATGCTGGTGTAACTCAGCGGGACAGGCAGCATCTCTGGGCAGGAGGAATGGGTGGCGTTTAGGGGTCGAGACCCTTCTTCAGACTGAGAGTCGGGGGAGAGGGAGACATGGAGATATGGAAGGGCAAGGTGTGAAAACGAAACATCAAAAGGGACACAGATCAAGGAAAATCTGGAATGGGGTTGAGACTCTTATGACTGGGAGTCAGGAGAGGGAAACATAGAGATATGGAAGGGAGAGAGGGAGAGAGAGAGAGAGAGAGGGAGAGGGAGAGGGAGAGGGAGAGGGAGAGGGAGAGGGAGAGGGAGAGGGAGAGGGAGAGGGAGAGGGAGAGGGAGAGGGAGAGGGAGAGGGAGAGGGAGAGGGAGAGGGAGAGGGAGAGGGAGAGGGAGAGGGAGAGGGAGAGGGAGAGGGAGAGGGAGAGGGAGAGGGAGAGGGAGAGAGAGAGAGAGAGAGAGAGAGAGAGAGAGAGTGAAGGGGCGGAGAAAGTGATTCCATTGCCGCAGATTTGTTATCACACATTTAACTCACTCTGTCTCCTTTGGGTCCCATATCTCCTTTATAGCCAGGGAATCCATCTTCGCCCTATATAAACACAAACGCAAGACATCATTGGTGAATCTGGGTGAGCAATGCCTGTGTGCAGTGCAGGGAAGCTCCACAGGAGCAGTGAAAGAGTGAACGCATCGTCACGGGGCGGGGGGGTGAGCCAGATGTCAGTCTCGTTTCTCCATCCCTGTCCCGCTGAGAGTGAGGATCACACGACTGCCCAGCCACCCTCCGCTGCCTTGGACGTGCCCATCTCCGTCCAGGGTCAGCCTTGGCCCTGCTACCTAAGGCTATCTGATGTTCAAAATCCTCTCAGCGCCAATGACCCTTCAGCCCATCCAATGCTATGCTAGCTATGGACGGCACGGTGGCGCAGCGGTAGAGTTGCTGCCTCACAGCGCCAGAGACCCGGGTTCGATCCTTGCTACGGGTGCCGTCTGTACAGAGTTTGTACGTTCTCCCCGTGACTTTAAGATCTTCGGTTTCCTCCAGGTATGAAAGCGAAGAATTTGACTGTTTCTTGTCGCTTGTGACGGTAAACTATTCAATTCAATTCAATTCAACTTGTTACTAATGGGAAACGTATAAAAGCATTCTCAATCTTTTTATGCCCCATGTAGTGTTGAGTATGGCTCAGCTGCCACAGAAGAGCTGGCCACAGCTGGATGCAAGTCCTACAGATGCTTTGGGGACCTTCCTTACCTTCTCGCCCTTGTGTCCCTTCATTCCTCTGACTCCATCAGCACCCTGCAATAGACAACATGGAGAGCAGGTCACATATCTCTCTGCACCAGCCACGCTCTGGAATTAACTCCTCCCTGAGTTCCCCTCCAGACCAGTTGGGCTACACAACGAGATGTTCCAGTGTTTGGACCGGAGTAAAAGAACGCACCTTTAGAAAGGAGATGAGGAGGCATTTCTTAAGTTAGAAGGTGGTGAAGCTGAGACGTTCAATGCCACAGACGGCTGTGGAGGCCAAGTCATTGGAAGGTTGAGGGGGGGGCCTCATTGAAACTTACCGAATAGTGAAAGCCCTGGATAGAGTGAATGTGTTTCCAATAGTGGCAGAGTCTAGCGCCAGGGGTCATAGCCTCAGAATATAGGAGCACACCTTTAGAACAGAGATAAGGAGGAATTCAGGGTCAGAGGGTTGTGAATCTGTGGAGGTCATTGCCACAGACGGCTGTAGAGGACAAGACAAATTCCTTGATTACCAGGGGGGTCAGGGGTTGTGGGGAGAAGGCAGGAGAATGGGGTTGAGAGGGAGAGATAGACCAACAATGATTGAATGGCGGAATAGACTTGATTGGCTGAATGGCCTAATTTGGCTCCTAGAACTTAAGAAATTGAATTAATTGCAAAAGAACATGTATGTACAAGAAAATAATAGGAGTAGGCATGCACACACACACACACACACACACAAACACATGTACATGCACACACACACACACCCACACCCACACGCGCATGCACACACATGCGCACATACATACACACACGCACACACACACATGCACAAACATACGCACATGCACACACACACACGGGTACACACACACCCTAACAAATGCATGCACACACACACACACACGGGTACACACACGCAAACGCATGCACACACCCACAAACGCATGCACACACCCACAAACGCATGCACACACACACAAACACATGCGCGCACACACACACGCACGCACATGCACACAAACACGGGTACACACACACAAACGCATGCGCGCACACAAAACGCATGCGCGCGCACACACACACACAAACGCATGCGCACACACACACAAACGCATGCACACACACACAAACGCATGCACACACACACAAACGCATGCACACACACACAAACGCATGCACACGCACACAAACGCATGCACACACACACAAACGCATGCAAACACACACACACACAAACACCCACACATGCACACAAAGCATGCATACACACGAGCACATGCATACACACAAACCCATGCATACACACACACCCGTGCACACCAACATGTACACACAGAAAACATGCACACACTTACAAAAAACAGACACAAACGCACACACACACAAAAGGAGTGCACACACACGCAAAACTAGTACACACACACACACACACACACACACACCATGTCCTCACCTTAACACCGCGGACTCCAGGATAGCCGATGGGACCCTGTGCACCCAAGGGGCCCTGCAGAAGACACCCAGCGTTACATTTCAATAGCATTTAGCAGGAACCTGACTCTGCAATTCAACAACTGATATTCAGACAATTTTTCAAACAGCAAAATAGTCTTTGATTAAAACAAAGTGGGAATGGGGGTTGGAGTCGAGCACGTTGATGGAATCAGGAACAATAAGGAGCTGACAGATTTAGATCAATGGAGTTATTATCACCCTCATTTGCAGTCTCTCTGTGTATGATCATTAGTTCTGTTGCCTTCAGCCAAATATTTATTTGCAGGGAAGTATCTTGTTAAGACACAGCTCCTCTTACACCAGCTCCCTGAGGGAGGATATTTATTACTTAATACACAGACTGTGGGCAACGCTTTTGAGAAGGCAGTGGTGAGAAACCTTTGCAGGCATGTAGCAAAGGTGCTTAGTTCTGGCTTGGAGATACAGCACGGAAACAGGCCCTTCGGCCCACTCAGTCCATGCCGACCACCCATCACCCTAACTCTACTTCAACACTCTAACTAACTCTACAACACTCGGGGCAATTAACCTACAAACCCGCACGTCGTTGGGATGTGGGAGGAAACCGGAGCACCCGGAGAAAACCCACGCGGGTCACAGGGAGAACAATCATCTTGTTCTTGGTTCTTGGTTTCCTGGTCCTCCAAAACATTCCAAATGGGATTTAAACTGGAGGTGGTGGAGGGAGGACTTAAGCCATAAAGGGTTTTTGGGAAGAATGAGCTACCTTAAATGTAGTTGCATCTGGTTGGGTAACTATAGTAGGGTGGACATTATTCCATGCTTT
Organism: Raja brachyura; assembly: GCA_963514005.1. The sequence goes on along the minus strand of OY740816.1, from coordinate 19,946,500 downwards.
AATTGTGCGGAGGAAGAACTAATTGCTGTACACATCTGTCTTGGTAGCTGGAATCACAAATAGTACCTACCACAACCAGAGAGCAGTCCTGAACTACTATAAACCGGACTCAGTTTATACTCTCTAGAATTTAGGAGATTGAGAGGGGATCTTATAGAAACTTACAAACTTACAAAATTCTTAAGGGGTTGGACAGGCTAGAAGCAGGAAGATTGTTCCCGATGTTGGGGAAGTCCAGGACAAGGGGTCACAGCTTAAGGATAAGGGGGAAATCCTTTAAGACCGAGATGAGAAAGACTTTTTTCACACAGAGAGTGGTGGGTCTCTGGAACACTCTGCCACAGAGGGTAGTTGAGGCCAATTCATTGGCTATATTTAAGAGGGAGTTAGATGTGGCCCTTGTGGCTAAAGGGATCAGAGGGTATGGAGAGAAGGCAGGTACGGGATACTGAGTTGGATGATCAGCCATGATCATATTGAATGGCGGTGCAGGCTCGAAGGGCCGAATGGCCTACTCCTGCACCTATTTTCTATGTTTCTACTATCTACATCATTGATGACCCTCGGACGATCTTTGATCGGACTTTACTGGCTTTATCTTGCCCTTATCATGTATCTGTACACTGTAAATGGCTGGATTGTAATCATGTATTGTCTTTCCGCTGACTGGATAGCACGCAACAAAAGCTTTTCACTGTACCTCGGTACACGTGACAATAAACTGAACGGAACATGACCTCCACATTAACAGCACCCGAGGTCAGGATCGAACCTGGGTCTCGAGCTGGAAGGCTGCATCACCACTTACCATGTTTCCCTTCTCACCCGCTGGGCCCTCTCGACCAGGATGCCCCTGTGGAACAAATGACGAGTCATTACTTCCATCCAACCAAAGACTGTGGACCGTTGAACACTGGGCAAGAGTCCTGCAGATTATACTGAGCATCTTATCGAAGAACATGTCTATATATATGTTTTATATATAGTCTATATATATATTAGGGTTATGGTTAGGGTTAGGATTAGGGTTAGGGTTATATATACACACACACAACTGAAGAAGGGTCTCGACCCAAAACGTCACCCATTCCCTCTCTCCAGAGATGCTGCCTGTCCCGCTGAGTTACTCCAGCTTTTTGTGTCTATCTTCAGTTTAAACCAGCATCTGCAGTTTCTTCCCACATATATATAGGTAACTCAGCGGGAGAGGCAGAAGGAACGTTTCGGGTCGAGACCCTTCTTCAGACGTATATATATATATATATAGTTGGGAGGTCATGTTGCAGTTATAATACGTTGGAAAGGCCACATGTAGAGGATTCATGCTCATGTGATCGGAGCAGAATTAGGCCATTCAGCTCATCAAGTCTACTCCACCATTCATTCAATCATGGCTGATCTATCTCCCTCTTCAAACCCCCATTCCCCTGCCTTCTCCCCATAACCCCTGACACCCATACTAATCAACAATCTATCTATCTGTGCCTTAACAATATCCATTGACTTGGCCTCCACAGCTGCCTGTGGCAACGAATTCCGCAATGAATTGCATTGAGTTCTGGGCACCGTGTTCTCGGAAAGATAACCATATAACAATTACAGCACGGAAACAGGCCCTCTCGGCCCTTCCAGTCCGTGCCGACCATTTATTTTCCCCTAGTCCCATCTACCTGCACTCAGACCATACCCCTCCATTCCCTTCCCGTCCATATACCTATCCACTTTACTTTTAAATGTTAAAATCGATCCTGCCTCCACCACTTCTGCTGGAAGATCATTCCACACAGCCACCACTCTCTGAGTAAAGAAGTTCCCCCTCATGTTACCCCTAAACTTCTGTCCCTTAATTCTCATGTCATGTCATCAAATTCTTGATTTGTACGGGTGTCTAGGGTTATGGGCAAAAGACAGGAGAATGCGGTTGGGAGGGAGAGATAGATCAGCCATAATTGAATGGTGGAGTAGACTTGATGGGCCGAATAGCCTAATTCCGCTCCTATCACTTATGAATAGCAGCCATTTTGATGCATATGGAAATTTGGGAGTGGGTCAGTGGCTGCTGGAAGGATTGGGCACTAATGAACTGATGAACTCTGCTTGTCTTCCTTCCCCAGGGCACTCAAGGTGATCCTGGCCCTCCAGGGCAACAAGGCAACCCAGGAACTGAGGTGAGAACGTGCGGACGTGGCATTGCAGAGTTTAAGCGTTGGGATGGGCACGTGGATATGCATATGCAGAGAATGGAGTGAAATGGATTATGAGCATGTGAAGGAGATCAGTTAAACCAGCATCTGCAGTTCTCTTTTTCCATCAGGCACGGCATGGCCATTGTGGGATGAAGTCCTTCTCCTGTGCTGTACCATTCAATGCAGACACTACGAACTGCAGCTGCTGGTTTCCAAAGAAAAAACGCAATGTGCTGGAATAACTCAGCAAAATGTTAAGACAATTTAAGACTTAATGAGATTACACAAGGCTGATGAATGGGAGGAGGACCTTGCCAACAGGAGCCGTGGGAACTATCCGCCTTCACATGTTTAACGTCGTGGTTCTGTGTTGTCCGCACAGAAGTTTACCACCGGCAATTTAATTTCCCGAGTTTGGGCCAGGCGGGCAGTAATACTGAAGACAGGCACAAAATGCTGGAGTTACTCAGCGGGACAGGCAGCATCTGTGGGGAGAAGGAATGGGTGACGTTTCGACATGAGATTTTCCAAAGAAGGGTCTCGACCCAAAACGTCACCCATTCCTTCCCTCCGGAGATGCTGCTTGTCCCGCTGAGTTACTCCAGCACTTTGTGTCTATCATCGGCATGAACCAGCATCTGCAGTTCCTTCCCACACAAGATAGGTTGAAGGACCATTTAAGGTTGAGATGAAGAGACATTTCATTGAGAGTACATCCTCAGATGTTGCCAATTTCTTGCGAAAAGAAGGTCTAGGTTTGACCGAATAAATTTTCCATTGAGGGATGCTGAGGGAATATTTCAGCTTGTAGAAGCCACAATTTAAGGGGGTCTACAAGGAATCTGATAAGGAATGAAGAAAGGTAGACAGAAATGCTGGAGAAACTCAGCGGGTGAGGCAGCATCTATGGAGCGAAGGAATAGCTGACGTTTTGGGACCCTTCTTCAGACACAAAACGTCTCGACCCGAAACGTCACCTGTTCCTTCGCTCCATAGATGCTACCTCACCCGCTGAGTTTCTCCAGCATTTTTGTCTACCTTCGATTTCAGGACTTAAGGAATGAAGAAGGAACTGTTTTTACCCAAAGACAAGTAGGAGTTGAGAACATGTTCCCACAGAGAGTGGTTGAGGTAAATAGTATGGATGGATCTAACATATGGGAGAGTTGGATATATAAAATAGAAATATTCTTCCGATTTTGAGGCTGAAAGATGCAGGAGTGTCAAACAGGACATTGATACTCCATGGAGATACAAGGAACTGCAGATGCTGGTCCCATCTACCTGCACTCAGACCATACCCCTCCATTCCCTTCCCGTCCATATACCTATCCACTTTACTTTTAAATGTTAAAACCGATCCTGCCTTCACCACTTCTGCTGGAAGATCATTCCACACAGCCACCACTCTCTGAGTAAAGAAGTTCCCCCTCATGTTACCCCTAAACTTCTGTCCCTTAATTCTCATGTCATGTCATCAAATCTTGATTTGTACGGGTGTCTAGGGTTATGGGCAAAAGACAGGAGAATGGGGTTGGGAGGGAGTGATAGATCAGCCATGATTGAATGGCGGAGTAGACTTGATGGTCCGAATGGCCTAATTCCGCTCCTATCACTTATGAATAGCAGCCATTTTGATGCATATGGAAATTTGGGGGTGGGTCAGTGGCTGCTGGAAGGATTGGGCACTAATGAACTGATGAACTCTGCTTGTCTTCCTTCCCCAGGGCACTCAAGGTGATCCTGGCCCTCCAGGGCAACAAGGCAACCCAGGAACTGAGGTGAGAACGTGCGGACGTGGCATTGCAGAGTTTAAGCTTTGGGATGGGCACGTGGATATGCATATGCAGAGAATGGAGTGAAATGGATTATGAGCATGTGAAGGAGATCAGTTAAACCAGCATCTGCAGTTCTCTTTTTTTCCCCCTAGTCCCATCTACCTGCACTCAGACCATACCCCTCCATTCCCTTCCCGTCCATATACCTATCCACTTTACTTTTAAATGTTAAAATCGATCCTGCCTCCACCACTTCTGCAGGAAGATCATTCCACACAGCCACCACTCTCTGAGTAAAGAAGTTCCCCCTCATGTTACCCCTAAACTTCTGTCCCTTAATAGAGAGGTGTATCATATAGAGGTGTATGTGTACACCGACACACACACACACACACACCAAGACCCTGCGGTTCGGATCCGCCCCCACTTCTACTCCCAGAGCGGGGCCAAGAAAATTTAAGATAGACACAAAATGGTGGAGTAACTCAGCGGGACCGGCAGCATCTGTGGAGAGAAGCAACGGGTGACGTTTCGGGTCGAGACCCTACTTTCAGACTGCAGAAGAGCCTCGACCCGAAACATCACCCATGCGTTCTCTCCAGAGATGCTGCCGGTCCCGCTGAGTTACTCCAGCATTTTGTGTCCATCCTCAAATGCCGTCACGCGCTCCGGACGGCTGTGCGGGCGCATGAAATCGCGCGCGACCTTCGCGGGACCGTCGCGCCTCAACGCGGCCACGAGGTCGCGTAATTAGCGTGCCAAGGACACGTAAGTGGGACAGGGGCTTTAAAGAACACAAGCTTTAAATGGCCTGCAAACGGTTTACACAAACCCACCTCAAAGGAACAAAGAAACTACTGATCTATTTTACCATTAAGGGAAGGTTAACAACTATTTACACTCCTCATCAGATGAAAAAGGATCAACAAAAGAATACTAAACATTATGCTTTAATTTTTTTTATCTTTGAAGAACTTGCTGCAAATGTCTGATCTTATCCAAAACTTTCAAACATAATGTCTTTATGCAGCTGTTCAAGAGACATCTCATCTAGTGACATCTGCACTGCTGAAATATAGTCGTATGCAGCTGCCAATGTTCAAATATTTAAACGCTCGGATGAATAATTGCCTCCGCTTAGCCTCCAACACTTAGAAACATAGAAACATAGACAATAGGTGCAGGAGTAGGCCATTCGGCCCTTCGAGCCTGCACCGCCATTCAATGTGATCATGGCTGATCATCCAACTCAGTATCCCGTACCTGCCTTCTCTCCATACCCCCTGATCCCTTTAGCCACAAGTGCCACATCTAACGCCCTCTTAAATATAGCCAATGAACTGGCCTCAACTACCTTCTGTGGCAGAGAATTCCAGAGACTCACCACTCTCTGTGTAAAGAATGTTTTCCTCATTTCGGTCCTAAAGGAATTCCCCCTTATCCTTAGACTGTGACCCCTTGTTCTGGACTCCCCCAACATCGGGAACAATCTTCCAGCATCTAGCTTGTCCAACCCCTTAAGAATTTTGTAGGTTTCTATAAGATCCCCCCTCAATCTTCTAAATTCCATCGAGTACAAACCGAGTCTATCCAATCTTTCCTCATATGAAAGTCCTGACATCCCAGGAATCAGTCTGGTTCCTTTGTTCTATCGACTTGTTCTATCGATCTCTGTTACTCTGTTGGTTTCATTCCCATTTCTGTTTCATTCCCTATATCGAATTTTCTGGAGAGGGACTAGAGGGCACATCCTCACAATAAAGGGGCGTACCTTTAGGGTGGAGATGAGGAGGATTTTTTTTTCCTCAGAGGGTGGTGAATCTGTGGAATTCATTGCCACAGGCCAAGTCCGTGGATATTATTAAGGCAAGGACAGATATATTCTGGATTAGTACGGGTGCCAGGGGCTACGGGGAGAAGGCAGGAGAATGGGGTTAGGAGGGAGAGATAGATCAGCCATGATTGGATGGTGGAGTAGACTTGATGGGCCGAATGGCCTAATTGTGTTCCTACAACTTATGAGCTTTTTCCACTCAGAGGATGATGGGTGTATGGAACGAGCTGCCAGCGAGGGGTAGTTGGGGCAGGTACTGCAACTAGAAGACATGCGGACAGGTACACGGACAGGAAAGGTTCAGAGGGATGTGGACTTTATGCAGGCAGATGGGGCCTGGCTCAGATGGGGGATAGCATCTTGGTGCGCATGGTTGGGTACATGGACCTGTGCCTGCCATACGATTCTGGAGGTGGGCAATCCCACCTTGGCGAAACCACTGTGAGGCCTGGGGGCGTAAAACAAAGGAGGACCTAGCGTGGGATACTTAGCAACTTTGTCTCTGCCCTTTAGGTGGCAACTCTATGCCGAACAAGGACTATCACTGAAACTTGTATCATTCATTCATTCAGGTGAGGGGGGTGGAGAATGGGGTTTTGAATTAAGGATGGTGAACTGGGTCAACAGAACTTGATGAACCTTGATCTTTAACCTTAAGATTATTAAGGGTTTGGACACGCTAGAGGCAGGAAACATGTTCCCGATGTTGGGGGAAGTCCAGAAACAGGGGCCACACACACAGTTTAAGAATAAGGGGTAAGCCATTTAGAACGGAGACGAGGAAACACTTTTTCTCACAGAGAGTGGTGAGTCTGTGGAATTCTCTGCCTCAGAGGGCGGTGGAGGCAGGTTCTCTGGATGCTTTCAAGAGAGAACTAGATAGGGCTCTTAAAGATAGCGGAGTCAGGGGATATGGTAGGAACGGGGTACTGATTGGGGATGATCAGCCATGATCACAGTGAATGGCGGTGCTGGCTCGAAGGGCCAAATGGCCTACTCCTGCACCTATTGTCTATTGTCTATTGACCTATTGAGACCGGTACAACCAGAAATTCTAAAGGTAAATGACTTCCAATTAATTGATCGTAGCAAGATACGTAACGTACTCAATCGAAAGGAGAACAAGAAAGAGAAATGATATGCAAATAGAAATCCCATTTGCCAGGACAGATATTTATAAGAACTCATTCTTTGTAAGAACCTTAAGGGAATGGAATAAACCAGACAACAACATAAACAAATCATCTTCACTAGACAGTTTTAAGGGGGCACTAATAAAACGTTAGTATGCACAACACACCCAAGTTGACGATATGGAGAGTACTGCCTTGCCGACTATAAATTCAGAAGATTCAACATTAAACTACAGCAATTTATCAACGCCTTGTAGAAATGTGTGGTGCATCTCATTTCCAGTGGCGACACTCAAATCCATTTCTCATTTAATTTTGGAACAGGTTGGTGTTTGATTGCAAGCAGTGACCCTTCACTCACAAAGTCCACAGGACTAACAAATAACAGCAGCGCACAAGGTAAATGGTTTCATAATCCACTCGAGATGGAAGCTCTATGGGTGTAAGACAGGCACTGGAGGACACAGAAGGTCAAAGGATTGGATGGTGTATTCCTGGTGCGTTTCCTTACGTTCTTGGGTCGACTGGGCTTGTATTCACTGGAATTCAGAAGGTTGAGAGGGGATCTTATAGAATGGGGTTGGACAGGCAGGCAAAATGTTCCCCATGTTGGGGGAGTCCAGAACCAGGGGTCACAGTTTAAGAATAAGGGGTTGGCCATTTGGGACTGAGATGAAGAAAAACTTTTTCACCCGGAGAGTTGTGAATGTGGAATTCTCTGCCACAGAAGGCAGTGGAGGCCAATTCACTGGATGTTTTCAAGAGAGAGTTAGATATAGCCCTTAGGGCTAACGGAATCAAGGGTTATGGGGGAGAAAGCAGGAACGGGATACTGATTTGGGATGATCAGCCATGATCATATTGAATGGCGGTGCTGGCTCGAAGGGCTGAACGGCCTACTCCTGCACCTATTATCTATGTTTTGATCAGCCACATATTTCAGGGAATGGAGGACTATGGATTATGTGTTAATAGTAATTTAATTTGTCACATGTACTGAGGTACAGTGAAAATCATTTGTGTATACAGTTTTGCATGCACTTCAGTGTTATGCCCCTGTCCCACTTAGGAAACCTGAACGGAAACCTCTGGAGACTTTGCGCCCCACCCAAGGTTTCCGTGCGGTTCCCGGAGGTTTTTGTCCTCCGGCAACCACCTTCAACTAGCATCGCAACCGGCTTTCGAAACCACTTTCGACCATTAGGGAGACTGACAAAAACCTCCGGGAACCGCACGGAAACCTTGGGTGGGGCGCAAAGTCTCCAGAGGTTTCCGGTCAGGTTTCCTAAGTGGGACAGGGGCATAAGTGTCTCTATACATAAGCATGTGCAGGCAGGTAAGGATTGACCTTGGCATCATGTTCGGCACAGATACAATGGGCTGAAGGGCCTGTTGATGTGCCGTAATCTTCCATGTTCCGCGTCCCATGAATGTTAGAATAAGGAAGAAAACATCAGCTATTGAAAGCCAAAGCAATGGTGAAGTTGCATTTACTCATCAGTTGAGCTATTCTTTGTTGGGACTGAATTACTTCGACAGAGACAAGAGGACGTCTTGGCGTAGGGTGACACAGATAACGTCTGCTCGCTTACCGTTGGACCGTCTGCTCCACTAAGCCCTGGCAGTCCTTGTTTGCCTGGAGGTCCCTGGAAAGTGTGGACAAAAGCAACATGTTAGTCAATGTGATCCATTGACTCCATCTACACCTCACGCTGCCTCGGCAAGGCCGGCAGCATCATCAAGGACCAGTCGCAGCCCGCCCACTCCCTCTTCTCCCCTCTCCCATCGGACAAAAGGAATAGAAGTGTGAAAACAAATGCACACCTCCAGATTCAGGGACAGTTTCTTCCCAGCTGTTATCAGACAACTGAATCATCCTACCACAACCAGAGAGCGGTCCTGAGCTCCTTCATTGGAAACCCTTGGACTATCCTTGATCAGACTTCACTGCCACTACTGGCTCTTAAAAATAGCGGAGTCAGCGGATATGGGGAGAAGGCAGGAACGGGGAACTGATTGGGGATGATCAGCCATGATCACATTGAATGGCGGTGCTGGCTCGAAGGGCCGAATGGCCTCCTCCTGCACCTATTGTCTATTGTATATTGTCTACCATTCTCCTGCCTTCTCCCCACAACCCCCTACACCTGTACTAATCGACTGGTATATGGATGATCGATGGTAGTGTGTGTTGGACTAGTGTGGCATGCGGGGATTGCTGGTCGGCACGGACTTGGTGGGCCGAAGGGCCTGTTTCTGCGCTGGCATCTCTGAACCAAAACTAAACTCAAAACTAAACTCAACAAACCGTGAACCGTGAGACAGAAATGTCAATGTATCCAAGTGAAATCAAGTCCCAAGCTACCTCTATCCACTCAGCTGAAGTTGAGCCTATTCCAGCATAGGTTTCTACGGGGCCCGTGGCTGGACGTGTTATCAAAGAGACATTGCATCATGCTTGTGGGAACCCTGGGATCTTGCAATGGTTTGAATGAACTTTGGCTCATAAACCTGGGACGTTGCACATCAGCTGTGTCAACTCCACGGGTTCAATTCCACGCCCAAACTCCAGCTCGGAGGTCCAGCCTGACGCTCCAAAGCAACATCGAGGGAGCGCTGGATTGCCCGAGGTGTCCTCATTCAGAAGGGAATGCTAAACCGAGACACTGGGGCAATCTTTTTCAAGATACAAAGGGCGGGGGGGGGGGGGGAGCTACATTTTCAGCGATAACGAGACTCTATCTACTGCATGGTCCTGTTCAACGCTGCGGCAGAGTTGCTGCCTGACAGCCTGATTCAAATCCTGACTATGGGTGCTGTCTGTGCGGAGTTTGCACGTTGTCCCCGTCACTGGGTGGGTTTCCTCCGGGGGTGCTCCACTTTCCTCCCACATCCCAAAGACGTGCCGGTTTGTAGGCTAATTGGCTCGTGTAGAATTGTCCCCAGTGTCGAGATGGCTGATCTGCGCTGACTCGGTGGGCTGAAGGGCCTGTTTCCATGCTGTGCCTCAAAACCAAACTACTCAAGGCCTCCCGCCCACGCCTGGCTCAGTGACTTCCAACCTCGCAGTTTGACGTTACACGCACACCCATGGAAAGAGTTTTTAGCACTTACTTTATCTCCGGGAAATCCAATAGAGCCTTGAGGTCCAGGAAAACCCTATGAGAGAGAGAGGGAGAAAGAACTGCTTCAGTAAAGGGGTTTCAGCAACCGATCGTCACTGTCATTGCGAGTCATGAAACAATGGTCTATGAAGTAATGGTAGTTGAACTCCCAGATTATAAAGCGTGATTTTTGTTTCCTAAGGCGCTCAGTGGCGAATAACTCTGAGATCCAAGAACACAGGCCAGAGATGTGTTGGAAGGAACTGCAGATGCTGGTTTACACAGAAGATAGACACAAAATGCTGGAGTATTTTGGACAGGCAGCATCTCTGGGGAGAAGGTTTCGGTCTGTGTGACGTTTCGGTTCGAGACCCTTGTTCAGCTTCCGACTCGACCTGAAACTTCACCCATTCCTTCGCTCCATAGATGCTGCCTGACCCGCTGAGAAACACCAGTATCGTGTGTCCCGCACAGAGAGAGGATTGTATAGAGAAGCTGAACTGCTACCTCATTCACACCGATCTCTATGTCCCCCATCTCTCTTTAGATCCAATGGTCCACCCTCCATCAGGGATGTCCTCAACGGAACATCCACAGCTGTGCAGATGCAGAGGAGACACAACACCAAAAAGGACCACTCGACCTAACCAAGTCATGCAATATAATAAAAAGACTCAATGTGCTCGAGTAATTCACCTTCCACTTATATTCCTTTCCTCCAGCTTCACAATTTGCATCTCTTCTATCTTTATCTCGCACCTTTTGTCCGACTCATCTCTGGCCTTTGTCCAATCATCTGCCTATCAAAAAACCCCAACTCGCCAGTATCCACCTATCACTCACCAAGCTTTCTCCTGCTCCTCCTCTCTTGCAGCTTTCTCGCCCCCTCACCCCCTCCACCACCAACGTCATCAGTTTGAAGCAGGGTCCCGACTCTAAATGTCACCTATCCATGTTCTCCAGAGATGCTGCCTGACCCGCTGAGTTACTCCAGCACTCTGTGTCCTTTTGTGTAAATCAGCATCTGCAGTTCCTTGTTCCTGCTACTATCTACATGGATGCATGAACATGGTTACATCTTTTGTGCTTTCTATATTTTCTTTAATAACAAAATCTCTTGACCCGCTGAGCTTCTCCTGCACTTTGTCTTTTATTTTGGTAAACCAGCATCTGCAGTTCCTTGTATCTCCATGGAGTATCAATGTCCTGTTTGACACTCCTGCATCTTTCAGCCTCAAAATCGGAAGAATATTTCTATTTTATATATCCAACTCTCCCATATGTTAGATCCATCCATACTATTTACCTCAACCACTCTCTGTGGGAACATGTTCTCAACTCCTACTTGTCTTTGGGTAAAAACAGTTCCTTCTTCATTCCTTAAGTCCTTAAATCGAAGGTAGACAAAAATGCTGGAGAAACTCAGCGGGTGAGGTAGCATCTATGGAGCGAAGGTACAGGTGACGTTTCGGGTCGAGACGTTTTGTGTCTGAAGAAGGGTCCCAAAACGTCAGCTATTCCTTCGCTCCATAGATGCTGCCTCACCCGCTGAGTTTCTCCAGCATTTCTGTCTACCTTTCTTCATTCCTTATCAGATTCCTTGTAGACCCCCTTAAATTGTGGCTTCTACAAGCTGAAATATTCCCTCAGCATCCCTCAATGGAAAATTTATTCGGTCAAACCTAGACCTTCTTTTCGCAAGAAATTGGCAACATCTGAGGATGTACTCTCAATGAAATGTCTCTTCATCTCAACCTTAAATGGTCCTTCAACCTATCTTGTGTGGGAAGGAACTGCAGATGCTGGTTCATGCCGATGATAGACACAAAGTGCTGGAGTAACTCAGCGGGACAAGCAGCATCTCTGGAGGGAAGGAATGGGTGACGTTTTGGGTCGAGACCCTTCTTTGGAAAATCTCATGTCGAAACGTCACCCATTCCTTCTCCCCACAGATGCTGCCTGTCCCGCTGAGTTACTCCAGCATTTTATGCCTGTCTTCAGTATTACTGCACGCCTGGCCCAAACTCGGGAAATTAAATTGCCGGTGGTAAACTTCTGTGCGGACAACACAGAACCACGACGTTAAACATGTGAAGGCGGATAGTTCCCACGGCTCCTGTTGGCAAGGTCCTCCTCCCATTCATCAGCCTTGTGTAATCTCATTAAGTCTTAAATTGTCTTAACATTTTGCTGAGTTATTCCAGCACATTGTGTTTTTTCTTTGTAAACCAGCATCTGCAGTTCATAGTGTCTGCATTGAATGGTACAGCACAGGAGAAGGCCCTTCAGCCCACAATGGCCATGCCGTGCCTGATGGAAAAAGGGAACTGCAGATGCTGGTTTAACTGATCTCCTTCAAATGCACATGATCCATTTCACTCCATTCTCTGCATATGCATATCCACGTGCCCATCCCAACACTTAAACTCTGCAATGCCACGTCCGCACGTTCTCACCTCAGTTCCTGGGTTGCCCTGTTGCCCTGGAGGGCCAGGATCACCTTGAGTGCCCTGGGGAAGGAAGACAAGCAGAGTTCATCAGTTCATTAGTGCCCAATCCTTCCAGCAGCCACTGACCCACTCCCCCAAATTTCCATATGCATCAAAATGGCTGCTATTCATAAGTGATAGGAGCAGAATTAGGCCATTCGGCCCATCAAGTCTACTCCGCCATTCAATCATGGCTGATCTATCTCTCCCTCCCAACCGCATTCTCCTGTCTTTTGCCCATAACCCTAGACACCCGTACAAATCAAGAATTTGATGACATGACATGAGAATTAAGGGACAGAAGTTTAGGGGTAACATGAGGGGGAACTTCTCTACTTAGAGAGTGGTGGCTGTGTGGAATGATCTTCCAGCAGAAGTGGTGGAGGCAGGATCGATTTTAACATTTAAAAGTAAAGTGGATAGGTATATGGACGGGAAGGGAATGGAGGGGTATGGTCTGAGTGCAGGTAGATGGGACTAGGGGGAAATAAATGGTCGGCACGGACTGGAAGGGCCGAGATGGCCTGTTTCCGTGCTGTAATTGTTATATGGTTAATTATATACTTGCCAGATAAATGACCAGATAAGATTACCACTGAATGTATTTACCAGAGGATGACTTTGTTCCTCTGGAGACGCCGACTTTAGAAGACGATGACTAGATAATCACTTTGGTGAACACATCACGATTGGTGTGAAAGAGCAAAGAGCAAGACTTCTCTCAAGGATGGATGTCCTACAGTGTCCAAAATACAATGCTGGTGATCTCAACGGGATAGGACCTTGAGTAGAGTATAAGATCCCAACTTCGGGGTGCTGTCTGTATGGAGTTTGCATGTTCTTCCTGTAACCCCGCATGGATATCCTCCAGATGCTCATTTCCTACCATATCCATATCATCGATTAGTACGGGTGTCAGGGGTTATGAGGAGAAGGCAGGAGAATGTTAGGAGGGAGAGATAGATCAGCCACGATTGAATGGCAGAGTAGACTTGATGGGCCGAATGGCCTAATTCTGCTCCAATCGCCTATAAATATCCATACCTTACCATACAAAGGGATACCTGACATGGGGGGGGGGGGGGGTGCCAAGAGCTAGCTTGCAGCGGCAGGCAGTAGATAGAACTGGTTGGTACAGTTATAACTTTGTTGGTGCCAACATGTAGCGATATTTGTGTACTGCCTAGGTTATAGGCCAACCAAAGCTGTTCACTGTACAGAGGTACTCTAGGTACATGTGACAATAACGTTTCATTCATTCACATCATTCATATCTGCAGCCATCTGGCTATGGAGGCCAAGCCAGTGGGTATTTTTAAGGCTGAGACAGATAGATTCTTGATTGGTACGGGTGTCAGGGGTTAATGGGGAGAAGGCAGGAGAATGTCTTCATAACAAGAGGAGTTGAGTATCGGAGCAAAGAGGTCCTTCTACAGTTGTACAGAGCCCTAGTGAGACCACACCTGGAGTATTGTGTGCAGTTTTGGTCCCCTAATTTGAGGAAGGACATTCTTGCTATTGAGGGAGTGCAGCGTAGGTTTACAGGGTTAATTCCCGAGATGGAGGGACTGTCATATGCTGAGAGAATGGAGCAGCTGGGCTTGTACACTCTGGAGTTTAGAAGGATGAGAGTGGATCTTATTGAAACATATAAGATTATTAAGGGTTTGCACACGCTAGAGGCAGGAAACATGTTCCCGATGTTGGGGGAAGTCCAGAACCAGGGGCCACACAGTTTAAGAATAAGTGGTAAGCCATTTAGAACAGAGACGCGGAAACACTTTTTCTCACAGAGAGCAGTGAGTCTGTGGAATTCTCTGCCTCAGAGGGCAGTGGAGGCAAGTTCTCCGGATACTTTCAAGAGATAGCTAGATAGGGCTCTTAAAGATAGTGGAGTCAGGGGGTATGGGGAGAAGGCAGGAACGGGGTACTGATCGGGGATGATCAGCCTTGATCACATTGAATGGCGGTGCTGGCTCGAAGGGCAGAATGTCTTATTCCTGCACCTATTGTCTAATGGAGTTGAGAGAGGGGGGGGATAGATTTGCCATGATTGCATGACCTGATGGGCCAAATGGCCTAATTTTACTCCAATCACATAAATATTCCAATGTGCACTGGTAGATGAATTGGGGACTGAATTGTCCTCACAGTATGTGGGTGCAAGGGGAATTTGGGGACAAGGGAATGGGAGGGAGAATAGATGACGAAGGAAAACGGATGTCTCCAAGAACACCCATAGACTCGACAAACCAATATCCATCCCTTGATGGTGAGAAATAAGCTATCTTATCCTCTGGCTATCTATTTTTATGGTTAATAGCGAGATCTTACATGCAATTAATTGGCTGCCAGTTTTGCCTGCTGCAGTTAGTAAAATCTCCCTATTGTCCACAAACCATGACCTCTGACAAGACGTGAAGAGCTTTACGAAGGCAGACCCTATTCAGGTTTGTTGATAAATGGGACAATCATTGACATATCTCTGTTTGACTTGGGCATCTATCAACACATATCCAGCTTGAATGATTTAATAGCGATTTTAACAAATTTAAACTGACCCATGAAAGTAATGCAGTTCATGACAGTGTGTAAGGGCAAGCATAGTTTGGGGAAATTTATTGCAAACACTTTTAGATTTATTGTCCACCACGATTTGCAGAGAAGATAGGTGAGGCCAGCACTATCCATGACCAAGAAGTAAAGGAACTGAAATTTGAAGATGCTGGAAGCACTCAACTGGTCAGCATCTATGGAGAAACGAAGAAGGGCCTCGACCCGAAACGTCGCCTATCTCTTTCGCTCCTTAGACGCTGCTGCACCCGCTGAGTTTCTCCAGCTTTTTGTGTAACCATCTATGGGGAAACTTTGTGCAAGTTTGAAGAGGTTCATTGGCTTCTATAATTTGCCTCTGGCATGTAGGATGCCAAAGTGGGAAAACATAGGACTAAGGTCATAAGGAATAGGAGTAAAATTAGGCCATTCGGCCCATCAAGTCCACTCTGCCATTCAAGCATGGCTGATCTATCTCTCCCTCCTAAACCCATTCTCCTGCCTTCTCCCCATAACCTCTGACACCCGTACTAACCAACTAGTATATGGATGATCAATGGTCGGCCCCGACCTAACCCTAATCCAACCTCAGCTACAGAAGTCTACAGACTGCCTCTTGCACTAGTTGCACGAACATGGAGTAATGCTTCGAATCACGCTTTGCACTATCATTTTTCTTGCATTCTTTTCGTTTGATTGTCTTGCAGAATTTGTGTGCATTGTATGTATAACATATGCCTAATTTATGGTTCTTTATGTGTTGTGTGAATCTATGTGTGTGTGATGCTGCTGCAAGCAAGATTTCCATAATACCTATACCTCACCGTACCAGTGCACATCGCGATAAGCTCGGCTTGCCCTGACTTGACCATTGCCTACAGCTATCTGCTGTTCCAGGTGTGGATAGACACAGAATGCTGGAGTAACTCAGCGGGACAGACACCATTTCTAGAGAGAAGGAATGGGTGAGGTTTTGGCTCGAGATCCTTCTTCAGACTGATCGACAGTGATCGAGCCAGGTGTGGGCTCCTATATACAGGCAAGAACAAGCGCAGGCTCGGCGATCATTTCGCTGAACTCCTCCGCTCAGTCTGCCTAGGCCTATGCGATCTCCCAGATGCCAAACACTTTAATTCCCTCTCCCTTCTGTCCTGGGCCTCCTCCATTGCCAGAGTGAGGCCCAGAGCAAATTGGAGGAACAGCACCTCATATTCCGCTTGGGTAACTTACACCCCAGCGGTATGAACGTTGACTTCTCTAACTTCAAATAGCCCTTGCTTTTCCCTCTCTCTCCATCCCTCCTCCATTCTACTTCTCCGACTAGTTTCCCTGTCCTTCTGACTAATTTTACTGAGTGTATGCCTCCTTGTCACCTTGCCCTAACCCAACAATGAACCATTCTACATTTCCTTATCACCATTTGCTTTGGTCTGCCGTTTTCACTCCTTACCCTTCCATATCTCTAGACTCCCTCTCCCCTGTCTCTGTACGAAGAAGGGTCTCGACCCGAAACGTCACCCATTCCTACCCCAGAGATGCTGCCTGTCCCGCTGAGTTACTCCAGCGTTTTGTGTCAACTACCTTTGGTGCTAACGGCACGCTGTGATCCATCAGTCGAGCAGGACATCTTTTAGAAGGTGCTGAATATTGTTACAGAATCAGCACCCCGTTCATACAGTCAGTGAGTGCCAAGAAGCCCTGGGGAAGGTCTGGTGCAAAGGGCAACTTGATCCGGCATCTGAGAACGTTGGACCTCTTTCACTAAACCTCGAAAGATTTGCTTTCAAGAACCGCGAGCCCTGGAGACCCGTTTATATCAAGAAGTCAATTGGAAAAGTCAACATGATACCGAGTTACCACTGTTTCAAAGCTCAATTGCACTGTGGTCTTTCATTGTTGCTATAATGCAGCTGAAAAAAATCCGCAGTGAAAGACAATAACTGCGTCATTTTATGCTGGGATATTTATTTGAGGCAGAACAGGGCGACACTGTGGTAGATTTGCTGCCTTACAATAGACAATAGGTGCAAGAATGGCCATTCGGCCCTTCGAGCCAGCACTGTGATCATGGCTGATCATCCACAATCAGTACCCCGTTCCTACCTTCTCCCCATACCCCCCGACTCCGCTATCTTTAAGAGCCCCATCTAGCTCTTTCTTGAAAGCATCCGGAGAATTGGCCTCCACAGCCTTCTAAGGCAGAGAATTCCACAGATTCACAACGCCAGGGACCCGGGTTCAACCCTGACTACGGGGGCTGTCTGTACGGAGTTTGTCCCTTCTCCCTGTAACAGCGTGGGTTTTCTCCGGGTGCTCCGGTTTCCTCCCACACTCCAAAGACGTACAGATTTGTAGGTTCATTGGCTTAGAAACATAGAAAATAGGTGCAGGAGTAGGCCTTTGAGCCAGCACCGCCATTCATTGTGATCATGGCTGATCGCCCCCAATCAATAACCCGTGCCTGCCTTCTCCCCATATCCCTTGACTCCACTAGCCCCTAGAGCTCTATCTAACTCTCTCTTAAACCCATCCAGTGATTTGGCCTCCGCTGCCCTCTGTGGCGGGGAATTCCACAAAATCGCAACTCTCTAGGTGAAAAAGTTTTTTTCTCACCTCAGTCTTAAATGACCTCCCCTTTATTCTAAGAATAAGGCTTCGTTAAGTTGTTCCTGGTGTGTCGGGTAGGACTAGCATACGGGTTAGTCGGCGCTGGCTCGGTGGGCCGAAGGGCTGTATCTTCCATGTTGTATCGCAGAGCTAAAACAAAACTAAACTAAACTGAACCAAACTAAGAAGGGGAGGTGGGATTGCTTGGTGATCGATGGTTTGTTTTAGGTTAATCAGCCATTCCTACCTAGCACCAGACAAGGTCACTAGATATGGGTTGTGACATTATGCCAGCTGATCCTTCACCTCTGGAGAGTGAGAAACCACTTGTATTTCCCTTTCCACATTCTTGCCACACAGACAAAATTAAGGTCAGATTGAAAATAAAGTCTTACCTGGTTTCCCTTTGGACCCGGGGAGCCGTCAGTACCAGTTACACCCTGAAACGAGGAAAATTAAATCAGTTCTCATTTTCCCAAAGGATTGACATAGTCTTTGCGTAGAGTCATAGTGTGGAAACAGGCCCCTTGGCCCAGCTTGCCCATGCCGACCTGAAATAAGGTCGTCGTGGACAAGATGACCCTGAAATACGAAAAAAGAAATGCAATCAGTCCTCATTTCCCCAAAAGGCTTGACATAGTCTTTGCATTGAGTCATAGTCATACAGTGTGGAAACAAGGCCTTTGGTCCAACTTGTCCATGCCAACCTAAAATAAGGTCGGTGTGGTCACAGCGACCCTGAAATAAGAGAAAATAAATTACACAATCTCTCATTTTTCCAAAGGCTTGTCATAGTCTTTTCATAGAGCTATACAGCATGGAAAAATGCCCCTTGGCCCAACTTGCCCCATCACCACTACACCAGTCCAGTTTGCTTTGCCAAGTCAAATCTCACAATCACCAGTGAGTTTTTTATTTGTACAGTCACTCACTGTCTGTGGCCATTCACCTGATTGACGTGGGGATTCAGAGTTGGAGCAGGCCATATGGCCCATCAAACCTACTGTCCCATTGCCAAGAAAGCAGCTAGTCCATAGCCTTTCCCACTTTCCCCACAATCTCCCAATCCTTGGTCATAAGGTCAAAAGTGATAGGAGTAGAATTAGGCCATTCGGCCCATCAAGTCTACTCCACTGGTCAATCATGGCTAATCTATCTCTCCCTCCAAACCCCATTCTCCTGCTTTCACCCCATAACCTCTGACACCTGAACTAATCAAGAATCTATCTATCTCTACCTTACAAATATCCACTTACTTGTGGCCTCCACAGCCTTCTGTGGCAGAGAATTCCACAGATTCACCACCCTCTGACAAAATACATTTCTCCTCATCTCCTTCCTATTAATTCTTTAATTCTGAGGCTGTGCCCTCTAGCCCTAGACTCTCCCATATATATTCAACTTTCTGTGTGGAAAACATTTTCTTTGGGTTCCTGCTAATATTTTTCCTGTTGCCTTAAACCGATGCCCTCCAGTTCCTTAGGCCCCAACCCTGGGAAAAACTCCGCCCAACACCTCCGCTCGGTTCACAATAACCAACCTGATCTCCCGGTGGCTCAGCACTTCAACTTCCCCTCCCATTCCGAATCCGACCTTTCTGTCCTGGGCCTCCTCCATGCCCAGAGTGAGGCCCACCGTACATTTGAGGAACAGCACCTCATATTTCGCTTGGGCAGTTTGTACCCCAGTGGTATGAACATTGACTTCTCCAATTTCAGGTAGTCCCTTCTTTCCCCTCCCCTTCCCAGCTCCCCCACAGCCCACTGTCTCCACCTCTTCCTTTCTTCTTCCCATCCCCACATCAGTCTGAAGAAGGGTCTCGACCCGAAACGTCGCCGATTTCCTTCGCTCCATAGATGCTGCCTCACCCGCTGAGTTTCTCCAGCACTTTTGTCTATCTCTGCCCTTCATACTGTTATATTCCTCTATAAGGTCACCCCTCAGTCTCCTTGACACCAAAACAGAACTCGATCCAAGATGTCACCTATCCACGCTCCTCCAGAGATGCTGCCTGACCCACTGAGTTACTTCAGCACTTTGCGCTCATTCAAGGAAAAGCCTTTGGCATAGTTGATCAAGGAGTGACAGTTGGCACCATTACCCAGGCAAACTCTCCAAGTCTTCCTTGAAGTAGAAACTTTACAGAGGTCCCATGGGTCTTAAATTATTTATGAGGCTATTCCTTTCCAAGGCTTGAAGATGTGATGATTTTTTTTTTTAGAAAACCTTAAAAGATTCGTTCAAAGTTTCTCACAGTCCCACATATATATATAATGTTGACTTTTCTCTCTGGATTTTGGGTTTCATAACTGGTTTCAGGCTTAACAGGATTTGGAACTGCAGATGCTGGTTTTCACCGAAGCTGGCGTAACTCAGCAGGACAGGCAGCATCTCTGGAGAGAAGGAATGGGTGGGGTTTCGGGTGGAGGCCCTTCTACAGACCAGGAGTCAGAGGAGAGGGAGACATGGAAGGGTAGGGTGTGAAAACAAGAGATCAAAGGAGACATAGTTCCAAGGAGAAATAAATTTGGAAGGCTAAGAAAGATTGCTAAGAAAAAATACTTAAGGAAGTAGCCCCAGAAATAGTGGATGCTTTGGTGATCATTTTTCAAAACTCTTTAGATTCTGGAGTAGTTCCTGAGGATTGGAGGGTAGCTAATGTAACCCCACTTTTTAAAAAGGGAGGGAGAGAGAAAACGGGGAATTATAGACCAGTTAGTCTAACATCGATAGTGGGGAACATGCTAGTGTCAGTTATTAAAGATGGGATAGCAGCACATTTGGAAAGTGATGAAATCATTGGACAAAGTCAGCATGGATTTATGAAAGGTAAATCATGTCTGACGAATCTTATAGAATTTTTCGAGGATGTAACTAGTATAGTGGATAAGGGAGAACCTGTGGATGTGTTATATCTGGACTTTCAGAAGGCTTTCGAGAAGGTCCCACATAAGAGATTAGTATACAAACTTAAAGCACACGGTATTGGGGGTTCAGTGTTGATGTGGATAGAGAACTGGCTGGCAGACAGAAAGCAAAGAGTAGGAGTAAACGGTTCATTTTCAGAATATTTCTATGAATGGTGAAGATTGTCCCACGATAGCCTCACCTGATTTTGATTGATTGATCAATACAGCATGGAAACAGGCCATTCAACCCACTGAGATGATGCTGGCTATTGATGGCCCATTCACATTAGTTCTATGTTATCCTAATTTCACATCCACTCCCTACGTACTTGGGGCTCATTAAAGAGGCCATCGAATCTACAAATCCGCACGTCTTCGGGATGCGGGAATATCGGAGCATGAGGAAACTCTGTAGATCACGGTATAACGTAAGGAAGGAGTGCATCAACTCATAATCAACCACAGACATTTTCCGTCAGATCTTTCTACCCTCTCTTTGGCGCAGCGATAGAGTCGCTGCCTTACAGCACCTGAGGCCCGGGTTCGATCCTGACTACGGGTGCTGTCTGTACAGGGTTTATACCTTCTCCCCGTGACCTGCGTTGGTTTTCTCCGGGATCTCTCACGATCCAAAGACATACAGGTTTTTAGGCTAATTGGCTTGGTATAAAATGTAGATTTTTCCTAGTGTGGAGGATGGTGCTAATGCACGGGGATCATGGGTTGGCACGGACATGATGGGCCGAAGGGACTGCTTCCACGTTGTATCTGTAAACTAAAGAGACTAAAGCTTCCACGTTGGCCTCTGCAACCATCTCACAGAAGTGGAGGTTTCATTTTTTAGTTTAGTGATAAAGCGCGTAAACAGGCCCTTCAGCCCACAAAGTCCGTGCCGACCAGCGATCCCCGCACACTAACACCACGCTACACACACTAGGGACAGTTTACGTTTAAACCAAGCCAATAACCAACAAACGTACACGTCTTTGGAGTGTGGGAGGAAACAGGAGATCTTGGGGGAAACCCACCCACGCAGGTCACGGGGAGAACGTACAAACTTGGATGATCAGCCATGATCATATTGAATGGCGGTGCAGGCTCGAAGGGCCGAATGGCCTACTCCTGCACCTAATTTCTATGTTTCTATGTACAGGCAGCACCCGTAGTCGGGATCGAACCCGTGTCCCTGGCACTGTAAGGCAGCAACTCTACCATGCTGCTCGTCTGGTCTTGTAACCCAAGCAACTGCCTCAGAAGAAGTTAACAATCTGTGCCTCAACTCTGAAATCTAAGCTGCTCTTGCATGGGAAATAAATAGAGGGCCACGTCCTTCAAAAAGAATGTGAACAATGAAAGACTTTTGCCAGAAAGACTTACAAGTTGGCGCTTTGATGTGCCAGATAGTAATGTTTTGGTTTTAAAAGTTCAATTGTTTAAGTTTTATTGAGTAAAACATTTTGCCTCCCAACTCAAGCGCCTTAAGAGGAATAGATCGGGTAGACGCACAGAGTCTCTTGCGAGGGAATCGAGAACCATAGGACATAGGTTTAATCTAAGGTTTTTAGGACGAGGGGGGGAAAGATTTAATAGGAATCTGAGGGTTAAGTTTCTCACGCAAAGGGTGGAACGAGCTGCCAGAGGAAGTAGTTGAGGCAGATAGTATCATAACGTTTAAGGAACATTTAGACTGATACATGGATAGGTTCTTGATTCCCCTACTCGAGGCACAAAACTGTGCACCTACCCAATTACTCCTCTCATGATTTTATACACCTCTATAAGATAACCCCTCATCCTGCTGCGCTGCAAGGAATAGAGTCTTACTTAATCTCTCATGGTGGCACAGCGGTAGAGTTGCTGCCTTAAGGGCCTGACCCACTTGGACGACCTAATCCACGAGTTTAGAAGGCCCTGGACGAGTTGAAAAAAATGTCAAGGTGGCGTTGACTCGCCGAAGTAAAAGACGTCCTACGACTATGTCTACGACCTCCTATGACCCCCCTCGACCTCAGTCTTCCACACCTAAGACCAACTACGGCTGGCTACGAGTGGAAAATGATCACATGATAAAATGATGTCATGTTTGCATTTTTTTTCTCGGGCCAGTTACCAACCTACGACTATCTACGACCTACCATCACGACCCACTACGACCTACCTACGAGTAAAATGTATCAATTTTTTCCATGCCACCCTTTTTTTTTACTCGTGGACATCTTTATCAGGCTGGATAAAACGCCGCGATCTACTTGAGGCCGCGAGTACACGGAGACCACTCACGAGCATGAGGAAGAGTTACGAAGACCTCCTACAACCTCCTACGACCTCGTGGCGACCATGCTGCGAGTATGAGTCAAGGGCAAACTCGGCAGAGGTCGTCAGAGTGGGACAGGGGCTTTACAGTGCCAGAGACCCGGGTTCCATCCTGAATATGGGCACTGTCTGTATGGAGTTTGACCCATCTTCCCGTGACCACGTGGGTTTTCCCCAGGTGCTCAAATTTCCTCCCACATCCCAAAGACGTGCGGGCTTGTGGTCTAATTGGTTTCTGTAAATTGTACAAACTCCGTGTAGCGTGGAAACAGGCCCTTCAGCCCATCGAGTCCACACCGACCATCACAGTTAATCAGACAGCTCTCTATGCTCCAACGGAGGCTACAACAGCTCTGATTCACAAAGGAATCTGCATCTGTGAACGCCAGCAAATCTGGTGTAACTCAGCGGGTCAAGCAGCATCTCTGGGGAACATGGATAGGCGACGTTTCAGGTCGGGTCCCTTCTTCGGTCCCGAACCGAAACGTCACCCATCCATCTTTTCCAGATATGCTGCCTGACCCGCTGAGTTACACCAGCCACTTTGTGACGTGCTGGATTTGCTGGGGTTCACTGAGATGCAGATTCCTCATTGAATCAGAGCTCTTGTAGCCTCTGTTGGAGCATAGAGAGCTGATTTAAACCCCTATCCCACGGTACGAGTTCAGTCCAAGAGCTCTCCCGAGTTTGCCCTGATTCGAACTCGGAGATTTACGGTAATGGCCACTCATCGGTACTCGGGGTTCTCGTGGACATTTTTCAACATGTTGAAAAATCTTCACGAGTCTTCCCGTGCTTACCTGCCGTTAAGGAGTCTTCCCGAGTACCTGCCGTTAGCGCTAAGTGACGTCCCCGAGCTCCGACGTATCCGCTACGTTCATTTTCCGTGTTTACCACGAGTTTGATTTTTTTTTAAACTCGGGAGAGTTCTTGGAATGAACTCGAACTGTGGGACAGGGCTTTAACTGTGATGGTCGGTGTGGACTCGATGGGCTGAAGGGCTACTCCAGCGTTTTGTGTCATTTTTGGATTAAACCAGCGTCTGCAGTTCCTTGTTATGACAAATTCAGCTCGTGTTCGGATTCCAAAATGGCACAGATAACCTTCCCCGTGTGGAGAAGTCAAACACTAACGGTTACGGTCAGCTGCAAGTGAGATTTTCATTGTTCTGTTAGCATACATGACCATTGTACACTCTTGACCCTTGGTTCTCGACAGTCAGAACCTGTTCACCTCCTTGTCGGAAATGTCAAAGACTGAAGGTCACAGTTTTAAGGTGAGAGGGGCTAAGTTTAAGGGAGATGTGTGCAGCTTATATTTTATGGTGGGTGCCTGGAACGTGCTGTCTGGGGAATGTTAAGGAGGATGCACCACATGCCTATGGTAATGGAGTCTCCAAATAGTCAGCTATAAGTGCTAGGAGCAGAATTAGGCCATTCAGCCCATCAAGTCTACTCCACCATTCAATCATGGCTGATCTATCTTTCCCTCTCAAGCCCATTCTCCTGCCTTCTCACCGTAACCGCCGACACCCATACCAGTCAAGAATCTGCCATTCTCCACCTTAGAAATATCCATTGACTTGGCCTCCACAGTCGTAGACCAACATTGAACACTGTTTACCTGCCACGCTTCATCCTGCTACACTTCCTCCTGCCTGTGCTCTCTCCCTCAGCTTCCTTCCCCTTCCCACCTCCCTGACAACCAGTCGGAAGAAGGCTCCCGACCTGAAAGGGCCTGCTTCCATGCTGTATTTCCAAAGATAAAAAGTCTACAGTCTCAGGACACAAACTGCAGACTTATCACAGCGGGTCAGGCAGCATCTCTGGAGTATCGTCGATGGGTGACATTTCAGGTCCCGGCTTTGAAAACAAAACAAACTTATAGAAACATATAAAATTATAAATGGACTGGACAAGCTAGATGCTGGAAAGATTTTCCCAATGTTGGGTGTGTCCAGAACCAGGGGGCACAGTCTGAGAGTAAAGGGGAGGTCATTTAAGACTGAGGTGAGAAAAAAAAACGTTTTTACCCAGAGAGTTGTGAATTTGTGGAATTCCCTGCCACAGAGTCACTGGATGGATTTAAGAGAGAGTTAGATAGAGCTCTAGGGGCTGGTGGGGTCAAGGGATATGGGGAGAAGGCAGGCACGGGTTATTGATAGGGGACGATCAGCCATGATCACAATGAATGGCGGTGCTGGCTCGAAGGGACAAATGGCCTCCTCCTGCACCTATGTTCTATGTGTTTATGTTTCTATGATCCAAAACGTCACCCATCCAAGTTCTCCAGAGATACTGCCTGACCCGCCGAGTCACTCCAGCACTTTGTGCCACTTAAAGCAGCGCGTGCAGTTCCTTGTTGCTATGTGGGTTCACCGTACCAGCTGTCCGGGAGGGCCAATCGATCCTCGCGGTCCAGGAAGGCCTCGCGAACCCTAGGAAGGAAGAAACAGAGTGTAAATAGACGCATCTGGCCTTGCAAGAGTACACGGTGGACATCTTTACCGAGCTGCACTCACCGGTTCACCCGGCAACCCTCTCGGCCCGACCGTTCCATCCGCTCCCTGGAAAGGCAAGAGAGGAGAAAGCAGTCAGTGAGGTCCCAGAACACGGGCCCACAACAAGTCATTTTATAGAGTCATAGAGTGATACAATGTGGAAACAGGCCCTTCGGCCCAACTTGTCCACACTGACCAACATCCCAACTACACTAGTCCCACCTGCCTGCGTTTTGGCCCATATCCCTCCAAACCTATCCTATCCATGTACCTGTCTAACTGTTTCTTAAACAATAGGACAGTCCGTGCCTCAACTACCTCCTCTGGCAGCTCATTCCATACACCCACCACCCTTCATAGAGTGATACAGTGTGGAAACAGGCCCTTCGGCCCAACTTGTCCACGCTGACCAATATCCCATCTGCACTAGTCCCACCTGCCTGCGTTTTGTCCCATATCCCTCCAAACCTGTCCTATCCATGTACCTGTCTAACTGTTTCTTAAACATTGGGCTAGTCATTGCCTCAACTACCTCCTCCAGCAGCTCATTCCATACACCCACCACAGTGTGGAAATAGGCCCTTCGTCCCAACTCGCCCACACTAGCCAACAATGTCCCAGCTACACTAGTCCCAGTTGCCTGCGCATGGTCCATATCCCTCCAAACCTGTCCTATTAATGTACCTGTCGAATAGTTTCTTAAACGATGGGATAGTCCCAGCCCCAACTACCTACTCTGGCCAAATCCTTCTGCATGGTTAAGTTCCTAATGAGTTATATTTACTGAGCTACAGAGCGCCGGCATGATGGCGCAGCGGTAAAGTTGCTGTCTTACTGCGCCAGAGACCCAGGTTCGATCCTGACTACGGGTGCTGTCTGTACGGAGTTTGTATGTTCTTGGCGAGTTTTCTCCGGGTGCTCCGGTTTCCTCCCACGTCCCAAAGACGTACCGGCTGGTAGACTGAAGAAGGGGTTTGGCCCGAAACGTTGCCTATCTCCTTCGCTCCTTAGATGCTGCTGCACCCGCTGAGTTTCTCCAGCCTTTTGTGTACCCCAGGTTGATAGACTGACTGGTTTTGGTTTAAAAAAAAGTGTAAATTGTCCCTAGTGTGTAGGATAATGTTGGTATAAATTCTTTAATGTTGTGTCTTATCTTTATTTGTGTGCTGCAATGGCAAGTCAGATTTCACTACACCAATTGGTGTATGTGATAATGAATGCCCTGGTATGCAAGGATTACTCGGTGCGGATTCGATGGGCCGAAGGGCCTGTTTCCGCACAGTACCTCTAAGCTAAACTGAAAACTAAACTGTATTTACCAAGGAGGGTTTGAAGACTAACTTCTGTGAGTCTGGGGGAAGAGCAGATCAGGAAACACAGATCAGACATGATGGGGGAAGGGCAACCATGATCACATTGAATGGCGCTGCTGGATCAAAGGGCCGAACGGCCTCCTCCTGCACCCATTGTCTATTGTCTATTGATGTTATTCAGCATATGGGCCCATTGTGTATCATTATTTAAGGTAAGGGACAAAGATGTCTTCAGATGAGAAGGTTGGATGGAGGGAGTCATGGCTTCAGCATGGTTATCTGATTCTGATTACCAGAACATTAGCTGGACCCACTTGAACATGCGGGAGGATGTAGCAATGGAGGAAGTATGTATCAG
>OY740816.1:19901923-19914423 GCA_963514005.1 Raja brachyura | reverse complement strand
AGGCCCTTGAGATCTGGCAATACAAGGTCATAAGTGATAGGAGCAGAATTATGCCATTCGGCCCATCGAGTCTACTCCGCCGTTCAATAATGGCTGATCCATTTCTCCCTCCTAACCCCATTCCCCTGCCTTCTCCCCATAACCTCTGACACCCGTACTAATCAAGAATCTGTCTATCTCTGCCTTAAAAATACCAATTGACTTGGCCTCCACAGCCTTCTGTGGCAGATAATTCCACAGATGCACCATCCTTGTAAATCTTCTCTGCACTCTATCCAGCTTTGTTTGAACTTGGTTTAACTTGTCAAAACACAAGTTGAGAGATTGCAGGACAGTCGTGAATGATGCGCAGTTACTGATATAAATTTCTCAGTTGCACGATAGCAGTAAAATTGTCCACAGGATGTTCTTGTGAGGGAAGATTTAAAGACCGGACGATAGCCTGCAATAGTCTCAATTATCTTTCCTCACCCTTGGCTTTTCCTGTGTTACTGTATAAGTAATTAGCTTGGAGTTTCCTCCTAATTAAACCATTAAACATAGCCAAGCATTAATTAATGTCTACCCACCCTTGGTTCAAATAGCAGCTTTGTTAATGGCATCCACCTACTTGGTTGCTGGGATATTAAGAGCTGTTTTACTGAGGTATAAAACTGTTCGGGAGGGATTTAAGGGCTTGTCTCACTTGGGCGGCATTTGCGCGTCACGCAGGTGGCGGGCGAAGATTTTGTGAATCCCAAAATCCCAAAACCACCACAACACACCACGCGCTATGCGTGCGTAATGCATGCCATGCGTGCATCACTTGCGGGTCACGACCATCGCGTTGTGCGTAAATGGTGATGCGTAAATGACGTGCAAATTACGCCCAAGTGGGTCGGCCCTTTAATCTGCGAGAAACAGTTACAAAGAATTACTTGGGCAAGACATGCTGGTGTCAACCAAAGCAGAGCAATGAACAAAGATAGACACAAAGTGCTGGAGTAGTTATGCCCCTGTCCCACTTAGGAAACCTGAACGGAAACCTCTGGAGACTTTACGCCCCACTCACGGTTTCCGTGCGGTTCCCGAAGGTTCCTGGAGGTTTTTGTCAGTCTCCCTAATGGTCGAAAGTGGTTTCCGTTTAAAAAATCGGTAAGTTTTTAGTCGAAGCCGATTGCGATGCTAGTTGAAGGTGGTTGCCGGAGGACAAAAACCTCCGGGAACCGCACGGAAACCTTGGGTGGGGCGCAAAGTCTCCAGAGGTTTCCGTTCAGGTTTCCTAAATGGGACAGGGGCATTACTCCAGCGGGTGAGGCAGCATCTGCGGAGAACATGGATAGGTGACATTTCACAGAGTGCTGGAGTAACTCAGCGGGTCAGGCAGCATCTGTGGAGAACATGGATAGGTGACGTTTCACAGAGTGCTGGAGTAACTCAGCGGGTCAGGCAGCATCTGTGGAGAACATGGATAGGTGACGTTTCACAGAGTGCTGGAGTAACCCAGCGGGTGAGGCAGCATCTGTGGAGAACATGGATAGGTGACGTTTCGGGTCGGGTTGGGACCCTTCTTCAGACTGAGCGTGAGCAGATGGGATAATTCTGGAGATAAGAAAAATATAGGTCCAAATAAGGTTGGCAACTAATAACCTCAGGCAGGGTGGTGCCCTGGTAGGCCCATTGTTGGCCAGGGAAGGTGTGATCATAAGGTCATAAGGGATAGGAGTAGAATTAGGCCATTCAGCCCATTAAAGTGGAGGAAGAGGTCATAAGAGATAGTAGCAGAATTAGAAGAAGGGTCTCGACCCGAAACGTTGCCTATCTCCTTCGCCCCTTAGATGCTGCTGCACCCGCTGAGTTTCTCCAGCTTTTTGTGTAACCCCCAGCAGAATTAGGCCATTCGTCCCATCAAGTCTACTCCGCCATTCAATCATGGCTGATCTATCTCTCCCTCCAAACCCCATTCACATGCCCGTAACCCCTAACACCCGTCCTAATCAAGAATCTATCTGTCTCTGCCTTAACGGCAGAAATTTGGAACGTTACTTTGAGGGCAGAAAAGGTGAAGGAAGTGGGAAATCAGGAGCCAGCGAGGGAGAGAGAAAACAGGTGCAATGTTTGTTCTCTGACATCTCGAGACTGAGAGAGAGGAGCAAGGAGAACTCAGACTGATCGCTGGATTCCTGTATTCCGTGCGTACCACTGTGGGAAGCTCGCAGGCAAATCCTGGGTGGCTTTGAACAGGAATGTACACGTCCTTGTACGCAATCCAAGACGTCTGCTGGCTTTCAGCATTACAGAAGCCTGGCCTCCTGCCAACACAGCTCACGGACTCAGCTAGCAATTCCACACCGCACTCCAAACCACCGTGGATATTCACAAAACCTACAACCATTTGAGATTGCAACAGCGTAGGAAGCAACTGCAGATGCTGGTTTAAACCGAAGATAGACACAAAATGCCGGAGTAACTCAGCGGGACAGGCAGCATCTCTGGAGAGAAGGAATGGGTGACGCTCCTTTGCTCCAGAGATGCTGCCTGTCCCGCTGAGTTACTCCGGCACTCTGTGAAACGCCACCCATTCCTTCTCTCCAGAGGTGCTGCCTGTCCAGCTGAGTTACTCCAGCATTTGTGTCTATCTTTGAGTTAGCACCAGCCACAGCTATGAAATCCCCCTTGACTTCCATCGGAGCATCTATGGAGTGAAGGAAATAGGCAACGTTTCGGGTCAAGACCCAAAGGAAATAGGTAACGTTTCGGGTCGGAAACAGCGTGGAAACAGGCCCTTCGGCCCACCGAGTCCGCGCCGACCAGCGATCCCAGCACACTAACACTATCCTACACACACACACCAGGGACAATTTGTACATCTACACCAAGCCAATTAACCTACAAACCTGTTAAAGTAGGAACTGCAGATGCTGGAGAATCGAGGGTTACACAAAAGGCTGGAGAAACTCAGCGGGTGCAGCAGCATCTAAGGAGCGAAAGAGATAGGCGACATTTCGGGTCGAGACCCTTCTTCAGACCTACAAACCTGTACGCCTTTGGAGTGTGGGAGGAAACCGAAGATCTCAGAGAAGGTGCAAACTCCGTACAGACAGCACCCGTAGTCGGGATGGAACCCGGGTCTCCGTCGCTGTAAACGCGGCAAGGCAGCAACTCTACCGCTGCGCCACCGTGACACACCGTATGGGGCACTTTTTTTACCCAAACAAACCTTGGGTGCTTGGAAAGCCTGTACCCTCATCCACAGTGTACAGGTACATGATAAAGGGAATAACGTGGACAAAGTTTAGCGCAAGGTAAAGCCCGTAAAGTTCGATCAAGGATAGTCCAAGGATCTCCAATGAGGTAGATAGCAGTTCAGAAATGTTTAAGAAGGAACTGCCAGATGCTGGAAAATTGAAGGTAGACAAACGCGCTGGAAAAACTCAGCGGGTGCAGCAGCATCTATGGAGCGAAGGAAATAGGCAACGTTTCGGCCCGAAACCCTTTGGGTTTCGACCCGAAACGTTACCTATTTCCCTTGGGTCTCGACCCGAAACGTTGCCTATTTCCTTCGCTCCATAGATGCTGCTGCACCCGCTGAGTTTCTCCAGCACTTTTGCCTACCAGCAGTTCAGAACTGGATCAGTTTAACTAAGTTCATAAGTTACTGGGGCAGAAATAGTAAATGCTTCTATAAGATCCCCTCTCTCCCTTCTAAATTTCAATGAATATAAGCCCAATCGATCCATTATAAGCCCAGGCGATCCATATTCATGTTCATAAGTGACTGGTTCAGAATTAGGCCATTCAGCCCATCGTCCACTCCGCCATTATATCAGGGCTGATCTATCTCCCTCTCAACCCCATTCTCCTGCCTTCACTCCGTAACCCCTGACACCCGTACTAATCAAGAATCTATCTATCTCTGGCTTAAAAATATCTATTGACTTGGCCTCTGTGGCAAAGAATTCCACAGATTCATCAAAGAAATTCCTCCTCATCTACTTTCCAAAGTTATATCTCTTTATTCTGAGGGTGAGCCCTCTGGTCCTGGACTCTCCCACCAGGCATCATGCGGGCATCACAACAGAGTGGGCCGAAGGGCCTGTGCTGTACTGTTCTATGCTCTATGTAACTTATGACAGAACATTGTTGTCAATGGTTTGTTCACTTCTTGGCAGCCCCAATGTTTATTTGATAATTAAACTCGCTGACCTGGTCGATGCTCTGAATTACAACTGAACTGCAAAACAGAACTAATACTTATGGCTCTTTATTGTATTTTAAAGTTTCAGCATGGAAACAGGCCCTTTGGCCCACTGAATCCTGGATGACCATCAACTACTTGCCCACACTAGTTCTATGTTATCCCACTTTGACATCCACTCCTTACCCATTATTCAGAGGCCAATTAACCTACAAACCTGCACGCACATTTGGTTTTTAGTTTCAAGATAACGTATGGAAACGTGTTTGAACTTATTCCCATGTTGGAATAAACTCAAATGCAGCTGAGTAAATCGAAATACTTGAAGAAGGGTCTCGACCCAAAACGTCACCTATTCCTTCGCTCCATAGATGCTGCCTCACCTGCTGAGTTGCTCCAGCATTTTTGTCGCCTAATTATAGGAAGGATGTCAACAAAATAGAGAGAGTACAGAGGAGATTTACTAGAATGTTGCCTGGGTTCCAGCAACTAAGTTACAGAGAAAGGTTGAACAAGTTAGGTCTTTATTCTTTGGAGCGCAGAAGGTTAAGGGGGGACTTGATTGAGGTCTTTAAAATGATGAAAGGGATAGACAGAGTTGACGTGGATAAGCTTTTCCCATTGAGGGTAGGGAAGATTCAAACAAGAGGGCATGACATGAGAATTAAGGGACAGAAGTTTAGGGGTAACATGAGGGGGAACTTCTTTACTCAGAGAGTGGTGGCTGTGTGGAATGAGCTTCCAGCAGAAGTGGTGGAGGCAGGATCGATTTTAACATTTAAAAGTAAAGTGGATAGGTATATGGACGGGAAGGGAATGGAGGGGTATGGTCTGAGTGCAGGTAGATGGGACTAGGGGAAAATAAATGGTCGGCACGGAATGGAAGGGCAGAGAGGGCCTGTTTCCGTGCTGTAATTGTTATATGGTTATATGGTTATATGGTCTACCTCCGATTTTTCCAGCATCTGCAGTTCCTTCTGAGAAATTACTTGGGACTTGTTTTTCGTGTATATACGGATTCTCTGTGTTATGGTTAAATTGTGCATGAAAACAGGCCCTTCAGCCCACTGGGTCCATGCTGTTTACCTATTCACACTGGTTCTATGATCCCTTTCTTTCTCATCCACTCCCTACACACTAGGGGCAATTTACAGAAGCCAAATAACCTACAAAACGAAAGATAGACATAAAATGATGGCATAACTCAGCGGGACAGGCAGCATCTCTGGAGAGAAGGATCGGGACCCTTCCTCAGACACCTCCTGCTAAGTAAATAAGTAAGTTTATTGGCCAAGTATTCACATACAAGGAATTTGCCTTGGTGCTCTGCCCACAAGTAACAACATGACATACAGTGACAGTTACAAATGTTTCAGAAAACACTAAACATTAATAATAACCATATAACCATATAACAATTACAGCACGGAAACAGGCCTTCTCGGCCCTTCCAGTCCGTGCCGAACATTTATTTTCCCCTAGTCCCATCTACCTGCACTCAGACCATACCCCTCCATTCCCTTCCCGTCCATATACCTATCCACTTTACTTTTAAATGTTAAAATCGATCCTGCCTCCTCCACTTCTGCTGGAAGATCATTCCACACAGCCACCACTCTCTGAGTAAAGAAGTTCCCCCTCATGTTACCCCTAAACTTCTGTCCCTTAATTCTCATGTCATGCCCTCTTGTTTGAATCTTCCCTACCCTCAATGGGAAAAGCTTATCCACGTCAACTCTGTCTATCCCTTTCATCATTTTAAAGTCCTCAATCAAGTCCCCCCTTAACCTTCTGCGCTCCAAAGAATAAAGACCTAACTTGCTCAACCTTTCTCTGTAACTGTAAATAATAATAAAACATGATAAAACACCATTGATCAAGCATGTGAACCAACAAAATACCAGATCAAAATACCTCCTGAAGATTGATTTAAGTAGACCATGAATGGAGAGGGTTAGACCTAAGAGTGAACAGAGGGTGGACTGATGGATGTGAAACTACTGGCAATCCCTTCATTTCAGTTACATTAAACAAGGAGGTCCTTACCCTTCTTCCAGGTCTCCCCAGAGGACCAAAGGGGCCGGTAATTCCAACAGGACCCTATAAGACAAAGACAGACGTTAGAAGACACCTCCCTCAATCTCAGGATCCTCCCACAAGTCTTGCTGCGGTGTTATTCGAAGATGGAACTCTAGCATAATATTGGAAACATGGCCACCAGAGATGGCATCTTCACCGCAAAGATGCAAAGAAGAATATTTGGTTAATTAAATCATGATTGAAGTATTAATTGATTGAGAGAGACAGCATGGAAAAAGGCCCTTCAGCCCACACCGATGTTCTATCACTCATTCACACTAGTTGTATGGTATCCCATTTTCTCTTCCACTCCCAACACACTCAGGGGAATTTGCAGAGGGCCAATTAACCTGCAAACCCGCATCACATGTGACCGCTTCCCGTCTTTGGGATGTGGGGTGAAACCTGAGCACCTGGAGGAAACCCGTGCGGTCACATGGGAGAACGTGCAAACTCCACATGCGCGCACACACACACGCGCACACACGCACGCACGCACACACACACGCACTCACACACACACACACAGACAGAGAGAGAGAGAACCCAAGGTCAGGATGGAACCTGGGTCTCTGGCGCTGTGAGGTAGCAGTTCTACCAGATGAGGACAATCCCTAAGATCTCCACGCCTGGCCTGGACTGGCCATGTTAGTGTGGTTAGACCAGTGAGGAATCAACACTGAATGAAACATTGCCAGGGACAGCCGTCAACCTACCAGTGGGCCCATTTCTCCTGCATCACCTTTCTGACCCATGTTGCCTGGGAGACCCTGTGGACATGGAGGAAGAAACACAAGAAATTCCAGAGGTTTATCCATTGCCTTCATCAGCATCTTTAAATCCGTCCTTGTGTCATTACTCTAACGTGTCCACCACCCCATGGTCCACTCCAAGGTTCTTCCACCCCTTGTTCTTTCCAAGAGCACCCCGTCCATTCCAAAGTTCCCCCCCCCAACCCCCCCCCCCCCCCCCCCCCCCCCCCGTACCCCTGGTTAATTCCCACTAGCACTTTGTCCCACTAGTCCTTGTCCAAACAAGATCCCTAGTTCCTCCCAAGAGCTCCCCGTCCATTCCAAAGTTCCCCCCCCCCACCCTTCTCACCTCCAGCCCACTCCTCCACCTCCCCTCCCGTATCCCTGGGTAATTCCATGTCCCACCAGTCCTTATCCAAACCAAGATCCCTTCCAATTCAGGTTGTCCACTCCAAAGCTGCTTCACATCTCCTCAATGCCCTTGGCATTACATTACACTAGTACAAGACGTTGGTGAGGCTGCACTTGGAGTATTGTGTTCAGCGTTGGGTCACCCTGCTGTTGGGTAGATGCCAGTAAGCTGGAAAGACCGCCGGGGTGGTTTACGATGATGGTGCCAGGATTTGAAGGGTTGCGCTACAGGGAGAGCGAGGTTGGGCAGCCTGGGACTTTATTCCTCGGAGCACGGGAGGCTGAGGGGTTTCTGTGTTGCCTCTTAGTGAGGCAGCATCACTGGTGTTTTGGCAAATATTAATGTAAGATTCAAAGTGCTGGAATAATTCAGCATCTCTCGAAAACATGGATAGGTGAAATTTCGAGTCGGGTTCCTTCTTTAGACATTAGGTTGGGGAGGGTCCCGACGGAAACATCATCTATCTACATTCTCCAGAGATACTGCCTGACCCGCTGAGTTACTCCAGCACTTTGTGCCTTTTTTTGTAAGCCAGCATCTGCAGTTCCCTGTATCTCGATTAATGGCAGATCACCTCTCTGAATGAGTTCACTACAGTGATTTTACTCACTATCTTTCGGGGAACAATATGATAGATTGATGAGTTAGTGACGTTGGCTGAGAAATTAATATTTCATAGCACCAAGGAAAACCATGCCAGCCCATTAAGAGACAGTACCGAAACAAGGCCCTTCGGCCCATCGAATCTGCGCTGACCATCAAACATTCAGTTTCACTAAGCTTTTTGATCCACACTAATCTTTTTTCACACTGGCGGGAATTGGGATTGGGATGGTAGTGAGGTACTGCTGAGGAGATACGATGCCACTAGTGAAGTTATCTGAGGTATCGCAACCCTCTGGGACCAGGGAGTTCCCACAACCGATCTTCATTT
Source organism: Raja brachyura (assembly GCA_963514005.1). Next base: position 19,906,069 of record OY740816.1, on the reverse strand, counting down.
GACTCCACAGCTACTGTTGTCCTGCGTTCCCACTTGCTCGTACATCCAGTTTCATGCCAATATTCTCCTGGTCAGCGGTCAGACTTACCAAAGGTCCTGGTCTTCCCATGAGGCCAATCGGACCTGATGGACCCTTCATTGCAAGCTGGAAAGGAAAGGAGACAGAGTGAAAGAGTTACAAACTGGGGCACTACGGAAGGAGGTGTTTGCACCAGGCTTTCATAGGGTGCTCGTATAAATAGAATATAGAAGATGGAGCAGGCCCTTCGGCCCACAATGTCTGTGCTGAACACGACACCAACATAAACTAGGCTCCTCTCCTCTGGTCTTCTTGCAGTCTGAAGAAGGCTTCCGACCCAAAATTTATTTTTCTCTAGTTGGTGTCTGACCCGCTGAGTTACTCCAGCACTTTGTGTATATCTTTGGTATCTGCAGTTCCTTTCTACACAGGTTTGGGGTGAAGGGGGAAGGCTTTAATAGGAACATGAGGGGCAACCTTTTTTACACAAAGGGTGGTGTGTGTATGGAAGGAGCTGCCGGAGAAGGAAGTTGAGGCTAGGTCTATCGCAACGTTTAAGAGCCATTTGGACTGGTACACGGATAGGATAGGCTTATGGGCCAAATGCACGCAGATGGGACTAATGCAGATGAAGCATGTTGGTCGGTGTGGGCAAGTTGGGCCGAAGGGCCTGTTTCCACACTGTGTGGCTCTATGACTCTATTAAGAAGCTGAACACTTAGCGGTAATTGCAGACTCTTGCCCAGAGTAGGGGAAACGAGAATCAAAGGAGATTGGTTTACAAAGAAGGGGAAAGCATTTTATAAAAATCTGAGGGGTAACCTTTTCACACAAAGGGCGTTGGGTGAACGGAACAAGCTGCCGGAGGAGGTAGTTGAGGAAGTCTCTGTCGCAATGCTTAAGAAGCAATTGGTCAGGTACATGTTGTTAAAGAAGGAACTGCAGATGCTGGAGAATCGAGGGTTACACAAAAAGCTGGAGAAACTCAGCGGGTGCAGCAGCATCTAAGGAGTGAAGGAGATAGGCGACGTTTCGGGTCGAGACCCTTCTTCAGACCCTGGATGGTCTGGTACATGGATAGGACAGGTTTGGAGGTGGATAGGACAGGTTTGGAGGTCTATGGGACAAATGGTGGCGCAGAGGTAGATTTGAAGCCTTACAGCGAATGCAGTGCCAGAGACCCGGGTTCGATCCCAACTAGGGATGCTGTCTGTACGTTCTCCCTGTGACCTGTGTGGGTTTTCTCCGAGATCTACGGTTTCCTCCCACACTCCAAAGACGTACAGGTTTGTAGGTGAATTGGCTTGGTCAGGGGTGGGGAACATTTTCATGTCGGAATGCCCCATTAAGTTAGCTGTAATCTAACAAGGCCGCATCCAAGAAACCTCAATTAGATACACTTCAAAATGTACTTTGGTTTGTTAAAATAGCCCTCATGACTTACTAATGTTTTAATTGTGGCCGTCAGTCGGGGAGGATTATTTAGTTGAATCTTCTTTTAATCTTTGGTATTTTAAATATATTAATTTTAAGATTAAAATAAAATAATAAAAGATGAACAAAAACATTAATAAGAATAAAAGGTAGACAAAAATGCTGGAGAAACTCAGAGGGTGAGGCAGCATCTATGGAGAGAAGGATATAGGCAACGTTACAGGTCTGAAGAAGGGTCTTGACCTGAAACGTTGCCCATTTCCTTCGCTCCATAAGTGCTGCCTCACCCTCTGAGTTTCTCCAGCATTTTTGCCCACCTTCGATTTTCCAGCATCTGCAGTTCCTTCTTAAATAAAAATACAAGGATTTGTTCTACAAAATTTGGATTCATTCAAAAGGACGCACTTAATGGCCTTGAAGGCCGCAGGTTCCCCACCGCTGGGCTTGGTAAATGTAAAAATTGTCCCTAGTGAATGTAGGATAGTGTTAATGTGCGGGGATCGCTGGTCGGCGCGGACCCGGTGGGCCGAAGGGCCTGTTTCCACACTGTCTGATTCTATGAGAAGGTGAATGCTCGGTGATATTTACCTGCTAATTATAAGATAATTAACATATAACATAGAAAATAGGGGCAGGAGGAGGCCATTCGGCCCTTCGAGCAGCACCGCCATTCAATATGATCATGGCTGATCGTCCGCTATCAATAACCCGTGCCTGCCTTCTCCCCATATCCCTTGATTCCACTAGCCCCTAGAGCTCTATCCATCCAGTGACTTGGCCTCCACTGCACCCTGTGGCAGGGAATTCCATAAATTCACAACTCTATAGGTAAAAATTCAAAACTCTCTGAGTTTTTTCTCACCTCAGTCTTAAATGATCAGTCTGAAGAAGGATCTCGACCTGAAACGTCACCTATCTCCTTCGTTCCTTAGATGTTGCTGCACCCGCTGAGTTTCTCCAGCTTTTTGTGTAACCCTCAGTCTTAAATGACCTCCCCTTTATTCTAAGACTGTGGCCCCTGGTTCTGGACTCGCCCAACATTGGGAACATTTTTCCTGCACCTAGCTTGTCCAGTCCTTTTATAATTTTATATGTTTCTATAAGATTCCCCCTCATCCTTCTAAACTCCAGTGAATATAGTTTCACAGTTTTGTAACAGTTACAAAGTCTGGCATCGGCCACTTACCCTGGCTTGCTGGAGGATGGCCTGGGCCTGTGATTCCTGAGCCGAGATCGCCGGGCCCTTGGCTCCATTCCCACCGTACTGGAACTGCAAATGGAAAGGATCAGGGTGAGTTTCGGGACCATCGGATACTTCCCCGATACTTCTAGCACTCAAACCCATCGGGAAAAGCTCCAAGTTGACTCGTCATTCCCTGAGAGTGGTGGACAAATGGCCAGCGCCATTTCTGGGGTGCCTGCTCAGTCCATCAGATGTACAGGAGGCACTGCCTCATAAAGGCAGCCATTACCATCAAAGACCCACTGCACCCTTGCCACACCCCAACCATCGGGAAGAAGGTACAGGAGCCTGAACATGTAAGCACCAGGTTCATTAGTTTCCTCCCAACAATCTCTTGAATCAGGCTCTTGAACACTACACAACATTAACCTCAGAAGCTATGTCCTTTAGTTTAGTTTAGAGAGACAGCATTAAAACAGGCCCTTCGGCCCACCAAGTCCACACTAGCCACCTATCACCTGTTCATTCCAGTTCCATGTTATCCAAGGTTCTCGTTCCGAACACTACCTTGCATGTTCTCCCTGCGACTGTGTGGATTTCCTCCAGGTACATCGCTTTCCCCCCACAACTCCACATCTGGGACCCCTGTATCTGAGGAAGAATGTGCTGGCATTGGAGGGAGTCCAGAGGAGGATTACGAGAATGATCCCAGGAATGGTTGGGTTAACGTACGATGGGCGTTTGGTGGCTCTGGGCCTGTACTCGCTGGAGTTCAGAAATATGGGGGGGGGGGGGGGGGGGGGGGGGGACATTATTGAAACGTACCAAATTGTGAAAAGCTTGGATAGAGTGGAAGTGGAGAGGATGTTTCCACTACTGGGAGAGTCTGGGATCAGAATAAAACAACGTACTCTGAGAAAGGAGATGAGGAGGAATTTCTTTCGTCAGAGGGCGAAGAATCTGTGGAATTCGCTGCCACAGTAGGCTGTGGAGGTCAAGTCAATGGATATTTTTAAGGGAGAGATTGACAGATTCTCGATTGGTACAGGTGTCTCGGGTTATGGGGAGAAGGCAGGAGAATGTGGTTTAGAGGGAGAGATAGATCAGGCATGATTGCATGCCAGAGTAGACATGATGGGTTGAATGGCCTAATTGAACTCCGATAACATATGAACATGAACTATCCGAAGACGTGCGGGTTTGTAGGTTAATTGGTCTCTTTAAAATTGCCACCAGCATGTAGGGAGTGGATGAGAAAGTGGGAAAACATGGAACTAGTGTGAACAGGGTGTCGATGATCAGCATGGATGGTGGGCTGAAGGGCCTGTTTCCATGATGTATCTTCCAATCAATCAATCAATTGATCAGTACGGGTGTCAGGGGTTATGGGGAGAAGGCAGGAGAATGGGGTTAGGAGGAGAGATAGATCAGCCACGATTGAATGGTGTACTTGATGGGCCGAATGGCCTAATTCTACTCTTATTTCTTATGACCTTATCATCGCTTAAGA